>PKRV01001314.1:791919-903179 GCA_003709505.1 Hyphantria cunea | reverse complement strand
TATATATATATATATATATATATATATATATATATATAGAATGTTAATTTGTAGATAAACCATTTATAACGTTTATAGTTTATACTACAAAATAAGTCATGTTCCGTGAATACCGTGACACTTTGGGGTAATTGGACGTCACTAGTTCGAACAGTTCCAATTAACCCTTACTCCCTAGTGTATTGGGAACCTCTATTAGCTGCTTTGATATATTTGTTTTATGTTTTTATTCGTTTTTGAAGCGAATATAAATAACTGTAGATTTATTTGTTCGTGTTAAATGCCGTCATATGTTTTTCTATACAACATTATAAATTGAAATCTATAACAAACAAATTGAATTGAAATATTTTTATTTAAATTTACAAACACGAAATTCAATTTGTTTCAAATCAGTTGTCGAATCGAATTATGAATGCAATTTGCTTGTAAGGTGGAGAAACCAGGTGAAACACGCATCTGTATCCCTCTCTATGGATTATAGACTGATTTATAATAGGCATGATAAGAGTAACCAAGAACCACTAAAATAATGTATTTATCTGATGAAATGGAGTTCATAGAAAATAAAAATCGTATTTATTTTTATTTTAACAGCGAGATTAATACTTAATTAATAAAAAAAACTACAAAATACAGCATTCCGCCATGTTTAGTTGAACACCAATCAGAACGAGTTACGTCACGTGTGTATAAATGATACCTTGTTAGGATAGAATCGACAATCACTTTACCTTTTTAAGAGCTATAATTGACACTGGTTGATAAATAGTGACGTAGCATCTGCGACGTCACTAACAGACGCCATGGCACCACCGAGCGATTTAGCATGAATTTCAAGCTTAAAATTTAAATCGCAATCTTTTCTACTAAAAAAATATTTTTTGTAGAAATATAATTGTTTTGATAATAGGAGATACTTGCGAGCATCATAAAACATTTTATCAAAATTAATCATCATACCTTTTTGATTGTAATTAAAACCAAGACGTTATTAAAGATTTTAAATTTATGAAATAAAAAAATAGACTTTGTCTATTACAAACTTTTGTTTGGTTCGTCGATGAACATTAACTTCCATTTTATTGGTCTCTCTTATGGTTTTGATCTCTTCTTACAATACATATGTAAAAAGTAATGACAGAATTTATGTACATTTCAAGTACAGCCACGCTGACATCAGCACCAATGGACTGGCTCGACCGGGGCAGGCGACAGCCCAAATATGCAGAAACATCTCAATAGGCCGCCGTATTGTGGGTCTCTATGCTGTATTGTTGCATTTTCTGCCACACTTGGATATCTGCCGATTATTACAAATCTATTAATACCTCATTTATTAAATTTGTGAAGTAGTTTAGGTGCTACGATTGTATATACAAACATACCTAAACTGCTAAAACTATTACCCTTCGTTGTGTGGTGTGGTGATAAAATATACGTGGGAGATATCTCCCACGTATATTCAATCACTCTTTGGCATGAATGGACCGGTTCGACCGGAGTGATAACCACGGCCTCACAGAAAATTGGTGTGAAACAGCGCTTGCGCTGTGTTTCACTGAGAGAGTGGGGATACCAAAGGCCTTTACCCCTTCCACTATCCCCCTCTCGATCCCCCAAAGGCCGTCAACGTACTTATGACGCCTCTGGTGTTGCATGGGCGGCGGAAATCGCTTACTATCAGGCGATATGTCTGCTCGTTTGCTTTTTATTCCATAAAAAAAATCATCAGATGCAACTTTAAAGTTTTCCTCTTTAGGGTAGTGTAATTTTTACAGAGTTAAGTTAAAATGAATCATGAGACTTACAAAACTAATTATTGCTTTCACTTTTTTTAAATTCCTCTTTTAAACAAAAAACAAAAATGACTTAAGTCAAAATTCCCCATGCATTTTAATTTCAATAGTAGTCCTGATAGCTTTTTGGCCTAAGCCTCTTTATTAAATTTTTCTTGTCAAGAACGTGCATAGAATTTTCAGAATATATTGAATACCGAAAAACAGGCCTGAGCTTTGACGATAAATTATAATACAGTTAGTTACGATCGACAAATAACAATTTTAGGTCATTAATGTACAGAGAAGAATAATTATCGCTGGTTGAAGTCATTATTCTGTGGTGGAAGACCTGAATTATATTAAGATAGATTAATTAGAAGATGACTTATCTGAGGCGCCGTGGTAACGTATGCGGCTGCTGTGCTTGAGGTCTCGGGTTCGATTTTCAGATTGGATGAAGTGTTTACACAATCAACAAATATTTCTATCAGTTGCCTAACCCACAGTATAGGCTCTGCTTAGTTTGGAATTAGATGCCATTGTATGCGTGTGGTAGAATAATTATGATATATATGTTCTATAATTCAAGTGTACTGAAGGAGTAGTGGTTAAAGACAAACAACCCTTTCTGTGATCCATTAATTGTTGTTCTGTATTCTTGTGCTCGTCTCATTAATTATTATGAAGTCCACAGCAACATTAGAGACATTATAAGCATGAAAAGTTATTTTTTATAATTCATTTCGGTAATTACATTGATTGTTTAAAGCGTATGTATTTCTAACTTATCATCTCTGATACTAAGAGTTTTATTAGTTCTTTGTCTTAGAACGCTTTTATAACGAATGAATAGGGTAGTCAGTGTATTTATTTAAACCTGTAAAAACAAAGTAATATGCCTACTCAGAAAAAGCGTATATTTTATTCAACCTAATTAACTTGTGTAAACTTTCAAAGGTCAAATTTACTACGTAGGAGAGATATTATCTGAAATTTTGTACAATGAATTGATACTTCATCTTTTCTTAAAAAAATATAAAGAAATACATTACTTGATTTCGCCCAATGGTCGATATTCAACCATACTTTAATAATTTTATTAATAATATATATATTGATTTGCGGATAAGGTATAATTATTTTATTGCCCACTGAGTGTATTCACTAGGATGGTATTTGAAGAAGATAGAAAGAAGATCGTGTAAGACTGTTATATATATTTTAAAAAAAATTCACTCCTCTTCCGTATAAACTGTATTCTGACAATTTTACACTTCTCTGTCCGCATAGTTTTCGCAAAAGGGGACACAAAGTTTTGGTTTCTCCTATCTTCTGTATATATAAAAAAGGAAGGTGATTGACTAAGATACTAAGAGATCAATTTTTGGCCCACACCGCTGAACCTAGAAATCTAAAACTTTGCAGGTAGGTTTTTATATAGCGTAAGTGAGCACTAAGAAATAAATTTTGGAAATGCCACCCCTAAGGGGGTAAGATAGGGGATATAAATACCTACGTCGGGCAAAAGTCGCGTTTTCATGTCGCGATATTTATTACTAAACTCTGGGTAGGTCTATTAATGATAAGGGTAACCTACGTACAAACATTTATTTTAGTAATTTTTTTAACATATGTCAATACAAAGTTTACAGGGCTAGCTAGTTAATACATAAAATTTACATTTTTATACCAAAATATTTTGAAAATGTTTGACTTGGAGGCATCAGACATCATTTTAAATCTTGTTTTTGTTTTAAAAAAATCTTTTGAGCAGTCACATCTTAAAAGCATCAACAATCAGACAGAATTTATTATTGAATTGCTTTTGGATATTGTTAATTGTTATTAACTATAATACTATAGTTTTCGCACTGGGAATACATCTTATATCGCGAGAGACTACAAACATTCACGTAAGGTACACAATGATTAGCATTACCTATATAAATACAAATTAATCACTGAAATGTACGTACAAAACAAACACTAATTATAATCTTAATCGACTGCCTCGGTAGCGTAGTGTTAGCGTACGCGACTGCTGTGCTAGAGGTCTCGGGTTCGATTCCTGAGTCGGACCAAATGTTTTTATGATCTGCAAATATATTGGTTTCGGAATTTGGGTGTTTTCTATGTATAATATGTATGTATTTACTAAAAAAAAGTATATATATATTAATATCAGTTGTCTAGTACCCATAGTACAAGCTCTGCTTAGTTTGGGACTAGATGGCGTTGTGTGTTAAAATGTCAGAAAATATTTATTTATTTATTTATTAATCTTTAGCAAGCCCCTCATTTGTAGTAAAATACAAAACCAACTGCCCTAAGCAGCACAGTGACTTTTTTTCATTATCTTGTGAATTTTGTTTCATATATATTTACACTATCTAATCTTATTGGTGTCTAAAACCGCAACAAAGAGCTTTAAAGCCGGTTATCCGTACGAGAACGACCGGATATAAATGGGAGATTAGCCGGATATAAAGTCCAATCTGTAACTGAGTTTCCGCTCGTAATTCAGGTACAGTTTTGACGGTTTTGATGTTAAAAATGTTCTTACGTGACCCGGATAAGCCGGTTCGTATGTTTGAAAAATAATAAACATTTATTTTCCGCATATGTTTTTTTTTTTGTTTTTAATTTAAATAAGTTGGAGTATTCGAGGTATGTAAAAAACAAATGAGTGTGTATTTTTCCAGTCATAAAATTTGAGTATCTCGTTTTACCAAAAAGTTTTTTGTCAAAAGCCAGAGGCATTATTGAACCAATATCCATTAAAAATAATTAGAAAAAAATATACGAACATTTAAAAGAGACAAACGGTGCTTATTTTGATAAGGATAAAAGAATATTAATTTTCAGATACTTTTCAATCTGTAATTGAAATTTTAATTTTCGTAACGATTTTTTGGGTGGCTAATTCATTAAAAATTAATTTGTAATGCAAATGTTGATGATTGAAGACATATCGTAAAAAGCTTGAGATGCGTTGAAAGTTTGGCGTTTTGACTAAGTAAATAAGTAGTTTTCATAATAAACATAAAGCTAGTTTTTAACCGACTTCCAAAAAAAGGAGGAGGTTATCAACTCGACTGTATTTTTTTTGTACTTCCCAATCGGTCCCAATTCAATTTGGTCTAGTTCTTGAAGTCGGGTTGGTTTACATTTCGTATTTTTTTCCAACAGTATTCATTATGTTCAAGGATTTTAATTGATTTACTAGCAGGTTTTATTAAGCAAAAGATCTTGTTAATACAAGCTATAATCGATATTAGTACATAAAAAGTCTTCTTGATCCAAGTTTACCACGACGTCTCAGCAAACCTCTCACAATATCGTTGTATTTTGCTCTGTAGGAAACCCTCTTCCACGCAGCTGTGGTCAGGTCGATGTTCGAATGCGCACTATTTTCACTCGGGCCATTTTTTTATATATGGCCCTGCTATAGTGGTTTTCCTCTGCCTGATGGAAAATATGAGCAGTGTCCAATAATAATGGTCATTAAACTAATTGCAAATGTAACCAATGCAACAATGAAGTATGTTTATCCACAATATGGTGGTCTATTGAGATGATTTCGCAATATTGAGCATCGTACTCACCAACAAACACCGATATCAGGAATGCTGTCATTTTAGGTTAGTCATTTTAAGAAAGTATTACCGCCCCGGTCGATATGGGTCTTCTACCTTTCTGGCACGCATTTGGCATCAGGTCGACTTTCGAATGCGCGCTTTTTTTCATTCGAAACGTATATCAGCGGGAAGGATTTGAGTCTCTAGTTGCAAGTATCTTTCTTCCCCCTTTAATCAAAAGTAAAGTTACAAAAATTCATATAAATTTTATAACAAACCTTCAGTCAAAGGTTCTCATTTATTATAACAGTATATACATGTTAGTTCAGGATACAGATTAATTATAGTCCCGGCCGATGAAAAAGATGTTATCATTCACGGGCCCAATATATTTCTGTCGACCTCACTCAACATTAGTAACTTAATAATAGTGATTGTGGTGTTCTTTACCAGATTATTTCTGCATGATAGGAATAATTTCAATTCAGATTTTAATTTGATCTTAAATCGAAACATAATTTTAATTACATCTTAAAATATTATTTTATTCCATCGAGGTTATTGAACTTTAAAAAACATTGTATAGCCTATATCACCCGGGCTATTATTATCATACTGCACCTGTATGTTTTTATGTATAAATTTTTGTAACTGATTCCTCAGGACTTGATTTTAACGAACGCTAATAAAAAGCGTGTAACAATTTTATTATGATTCTGATGATATTTTACGTGTCTCGGTGCAATTTGACTATTAGACGTGCATATTTTTATTTTATTTATATATATTTTCGGACATTTTAACACACAACGCCATCTAGTCCCAAACTAAACAAATATGTGCAGGTCATACAAACATTTGGTCCGACTCAGGAATCGAACCCGAGACCTCTAGCACAGCAGTCGTATTCGCTACCAATGGGCCACTGAGGCAAACACGTTGAAGTATAATCATCACCTTAGCTACCTTATTACGAGTTTTGCCTAGTTTTGAAATATACAGCCGAGTGTGAGACGTGGGAAAAGATACTTCCTTGACTTTTTCTTCGATTGCTCTCCTTCTTTTGATGATATGGCAACCAGCCGGATCAGCTATTTCTGTCAATGTCAAGTATTTAAAGTCTTTGAACCTAAAATCTTCGAGTCTTCAAGTCTTCGCCGTAATTAAATGAATAATAAAAAATGTGGAAGAGATGAAATGAAGACCGTCATTTGAAAAAAAAAATGATCTCCCAGAAATTATTTATCTAGTTTCTCTTTAGTTGTCATTTAGTTTTTGTATCTTTTATGTGACAGAACAATGAACGAACATTATAGTTGTCAGATATATGAAGTGTAACGTCTCTGACATCTCACCTAACATCTGCCAAATCATAGAACGCGTAATCCAACAGTTTTTTGTAACACATTTTCTTAGAAACATACATTGGAAGGGTGATAGATATTAATAAATAATTAAAAAAATAATCAGTTTATTTTATAAATAAAATATCTTTTACTGAGAAATATAAATATTCAGTGGCCTCGGAGAAAATGTTAAAAAAAGTAAAGCGTAAAGTTGTTTGCTGTTTTTGTACTAAATCGATGATACGGATCGTCCCTTAATTAATGCTATATGAGAATAATTTAAGTTCAATTCTTCATTATATTACTCTCAAGAGAGAATGTGAGTAAGGTACTAGTCTTGCAAAAAATAAGACTCTAGTCAAATTTAAAATATACGAGTATATATAAACGGTAAAATAATGTTTCAAAATTCAGTTTTATAAATAAATAAATATTTCAGACATTTTAACACACAACGCCATCTAGTCCCAAACTAAGCAGAGCTTGTACTATGGGTACTAGACAACTGATATTAATACTTATATGCTTTTTTTTGTAAATACATACATATTATACATAGAAAACACCCAAACTCCGAAACAAATATTTGCAGATCATACAAACATTTGGTCCGACTCAGGAATCGAACCCGAGACCTCTAAGCACAGCAGTCGCATTCGCTACCACTGCGCCACAGAGGCAGTCAGTTTTAATAATGTATTTATAATATCAGTCTTAATCAGGGTTTTAGCCCTGCTAAAAAGAAAACCTCTATTTTAAGAAATAGAACACAACGTTTCTGGTTTTCGGCTTATATTTGAATAAAACCATTGTACGTACATACGTTCAATGGTTTTATTTAGGACACCCTGGAAAGTACCAATGAGACTAGTTTTTTTCATAGACATTCACAAATCTGTGGGTATAGCCTCATCTATATTCATTAGAAGCCTATCAGCAATCGAGTTCGCTCTTGTTGACCACAGAAAAAATGGAAAACGGATTTAGCTTCAATATTGGAAATGTTGATTAAATAGACGTACTTAGTTTTAATTTATCTTGCTATAAATCGACGATTGTTTATTGGATGTTTAAAGGTTTATTGCCTTGGCTCGTCTTTGTGGCCTGTATCAAAATTAATCATGGCTGATGTTTCTATTTAGTAAAACTGGGGATGTATTTTGTAGCGTGTTAAAGCAAGTCTAATTAAAAAAAAAATATATGTATTTGATGACATTGATGCACTCACGCACACATCGAGTTAATTATTATGTTCTGAAAAAGTTTAAATAACGGCTTCTTATCATTTTATATAGAAAAATGAGAAATAAAACCGACGCAAAAAAATAAATCAACACAATCTTGTAATGAGATTTTAACACCTTTAGCAGGTGTTAAAGTTTAACTTCAATTAGTGCTATAACGATCAAGTTTTTTAAGCATATACAATTCAACTAACAATTATTTGAAATCGAATTATCATTTGCTTGCGTAAGTATTTGCTTAACCTGAATATGTAATATCAAAGTTTTTGCAAAAAGTAAGTGTATATTTATATATTGTGTCTATTTGTAATATTATAAAATCTATAGTAGGGACATCTATGTATACAAGTTATACAAAGAGGACAAAAGTGTACCCCTAATAAATATTGTATACTAGTTCGAAGACAGTTTTGTGAAATCTATTTCTCGAGACAATCTTCAAAAGATCGAAGAACCCTCTGAATAAGGATATACAAGTCGTTGCCGCATTGCCGTACGATTTACCAATCACAAATAGGAACCCTAAACCCGGGACGAAATGTCTGTTAGCCATTCAGATTTTCACATTGTTCGGGACCGAACTCACATTACTTTCCTGGAATTTTCTAGACTTTTTAGCATCCTTAGGGACTGAATCCAAAAATATATGGATGTAGCTTTAGTGTACACAATTTTTAGGAAAGATTTTAATTTGAGGTGAGAACGTTTCGTTTTTATGGAATGGGGGGGGCAAATGGTAAGCGATTATCACCACCTATGGACACCTGCAGCAACAGAGTCGTCTCAAGCCCCGGTTTTCTGTGAGGCCGTTATATCATTCTGGTCGAGGCGACTCATTCATGCCGAAGCGTGGCTCTCCCTAGGTACTTGTATCTGGTTACTGGTACTCTGGTATCTCTGTAAAATTGGAAAAAAACAAGAGTCTGATCCTTTGCTTTTAATATCTGTTAATTTAACTTTATTCTGTTAATTTTTTTTACTGTTCATTTTATCAAGAGATGTATAATGGCTGATAAATATTGAAATAGAGACTTCGGATAACTAGTGAAGGTAAGAAAGCATCACTTGCCTCAATATTTTCTGGTTCTTATAGTTTCTTGCTTATAAAAACTTCTGAATTAAATGGTGGTCTTGCCAACCTATCTAGCTGCTCTAAGCACTTGTGTTAGGGATTTAGAGATCGCTATCCAAACTAGGTCTCATATCTAAGCTATAACTTTCCCAGTTACAAATTAATGTACTATGTGTAATGGCAACTTAACGCAAAAACAAAAACATTTAAAACTAGAGATGGTTCAAAACAAAACAACTAAAAAAGATGCATCAAATACCTATCTCACAATGCATTTTAAGGCGTGCACCTAAAAACCGAAAGTCTAAATTAATTTGCCTTTAAAAACTTTTTGCATCCTTGACTTCATACTTGTACATCACAATTTTTCAAACTGCCCATCCCTCTCAGCGGCTGTCCACTTTCACATCTAAAAGAGCAATCCGTCACACACAGCTCCACTTAATAAAATTCTGTTCACAAAACAAAATGCTCGATAGAATCTACAAAGCTATATAATTTTCACTGTGGCCATTAAAACTACGATTAGTTGGACATTTGGAATAGATGCTTACTATGATAAAGACTGGGGGAGCCACGCTTCGGCATGAATGGGCCGGCTCGACTAGACTGATCCCACGGCCTCGCAGAAAACCGGTGTAAAACAGTACTTGCGCTATGTTTCACCGAGTAAGTGAGGATACCGGAGGCCCAAATCCCAACTCCTCATTCCGTCCCCCTCCCCATTCCTCAAGGGCCGGCGACGCACCTTAAGATGCCTCCGGTTTTGCATATGTCCATGGGCAGCGGTAACCGCTTACCATCAGGCGATACGTTTGCTCGTTTGTCCCCTATTCCATAAAAAGGGGCCAATTTGGTTCAAAAGAAATGCATTAAAAAATTTAAGTATTCAGGGACTCGGATAAATCTACTTAAGATTCCGGTGCTTCTAATAAAAATATGAAATTTTAGTCTAGTATACGAGTATATTAGGTAGTCCGATGTTCGCTGGAGCCGAAATATGCTAATGTAGAGACCGCGACTAGGCAGAGGTGTGTAGGGCACCCTACAGCACTATGGACCGAAGATTTGAAGATAGTAGCTGGCGGCGGATAGATGCGGCCTGCTTAAAACTGGGTGGTTATTCCCCAATGGGTCAACTTTTTTTAAGAATAATATATAGTAGGTGGTTAATACTCTGTAGTGGAATTGAAATAATACATGAGTTCAATTAATACAACTATAAAATAAGATTTTGAGTATTATCTATATTCTTCAGTTTATTTTTTTTTACTTATCGAGCAAATTTTAGGACCTTAAAACAGGCCCATTCTAAATGTTTTTCCTTAAGAAATCAAGGTCTTCCACATAAATTCTTCATTTCATCACACCACACTATATTTATTACACTACACCAAATCATCACAGCAGAACACATCATCACATTAAACACAACACATCAAAACACACCCGATGCTTATTGTCATTTAATGTGACCGAATGAAAGAGGGATCACACATCACAGGGAATCCTGGTGTGTAGTCTAGGGCCAATTCAATTTATGTGTATTTCGTTTTAATGAGACAATAAAAAATTAGTATTATTATTATAAACTTACATAAAACCTTAGACTTCATGCAGGTCGGTTTGAAAACAAAAATTACTTAATGTATTTTACCTCTGTGTTTAGTAAACTAACACCAATATCAAACTATGAATTAAGTAATTATTTTTCGAACTTTTTAATGTTTTTTTTTATTGTCCTATCCATTCCGTTTTTAAGATTATCTTGTAATTTAAAAAAAAGCAAATACTTATACGATCATTAATGAGAGAATAAACAGCAATATATTTTGAAATGATGATAATATGACAACGGTGTGTGTTATAGATACTATTATCACAATATGAATTACCATCGTCTTACACAATGATAAGCAAATAAGTAATACACATATGTCTAGGTGTATATAATCCCGCTCATTTAGAAGCCATATCTCCAAGTAGGCGGGGTGAATATGACAAATGATAGTCAACATTACGATGGGAATTTATATATTTGACAGATATAGGTGATCCCCATGGGATAAACGTGATACTTTCAAATAGAAATATTATGTCATGATACTTACTTCGGCAATAGAATATTAAGAGTGGCAAAAAAGTGTAGAAGTATTGTACTTGCGAAATGGGGTCAGTGGTTTTGATGTCTCTGTCAATTGAGTTTTATTAAAATAGACTTAAGATGTCATTACAGACCTTTTATTAATATTAATATTTTATTTATCGCATGACGATAACGTTTGAATATAATTTTTAATTTTCTATTTCATTTCTTTGCCTTGGAGCAGTAAAAGTAGACTCATCATTATAATACATATTGTATTTAATTAGTCTTAGTGTTATCATGACGAAGCATAGCTTAGTTAGTTGAAACATAATTTGTTTTACTCCAGGTGTATTATGGGATTAATATTATTCAAAAAAATAATTATTTTAAAGTTGGATTTAAAAAGGAAAAGAATCAAAAAAATAACAAGACGTGTTTTTTTCACCATTATTATGATAATCAATAAGAAAAGGTCTTCTCACTTCGAAAAAAAAAACTTTACTCTATTCTGAAACATTCCAGGATTATGACTATCTGAAGAGGAATGCGAGGGTTGGTCAGTAGCATCATATTTGTGACAATAATAATGTTCTCTTAGCCGATTACGGCTACGGCGACCAATCTCAACGGAGACTAGCTAACAACCCAGGAGATATTATAGTGCAAAGTGTGTGTGTGTAAACACAGGTGCACTCTTTGTTCCTTCTCTCTAATAATCCCATGGGACAGTTAACCGACACACTCAGAGAGAGGTCAGGCGTAGGATCAACTATTTTACATGCTCTCCAAGATACAGGAGTTCGGATTCCAACTTGCAAACACTGAACTGTTAAGAATTACTATAATCAGAAAAATACAATTAACTTTTCTCCTTTGTCCCGACCACGGATTCGAACCATCTCTTCATCGGCCACGACAGCAACGACGCAGTTGTTCTTGCGATTGACGCATGAATTGTAATCAACTTGCAGCCCAAAATCGATCAGAGTGGAGTGCAATGAGAGAGGCGTATGTCTAGCAGTGGACTGCAAGAGGATGATATTATTGAACTTGTATTTATAACATAGATCATGCTACAGATAAAGTGCTTCTTCCCATTATGTGATCTGTATCGGGGAAAGTAGTTTCTATCCACGCAATCCTCTATTTATGTGATTGCATAAATAACGATCGATCATTTTCCTGTCTGATCCGCCTTTATCGATTGATTGTTTGTTTGCAAAATATCCGGAAAAGTAACAAGATTTCTTTGGGGTGTCTAATCTGTGAAGATATTTTCCGTATGAATCAGATATATGTATGTGGGATGGGATAATAACGTAAATAACAGTACCAGGATTTCCGAACCATGCTCGGTAAAATTGACAAATTTTCTAAATATGAAGCCTAGATAGATCGATTTATCGCTCCTTCCATACTAAATTTCACGAAAATCATTAGATTTGTTTTCAAGATGCAGATTGTATATATATAAAAAATTATTCATTTAAAAGTACATAATATATAACATTCAATTAAATAAATAACTAACACAGTTACTTAGTGCTTTTTGGATTAATATCATAACAATTAACGTGAAATAATATATATTAAGTCTAACTATAATCTTTAAGTAAAGTGATATTTTGTAAATATTTTTAGTTAAAGAATAACTTTCAAACAATTTACATACCACAAGAAGTAATTTGCAAAATCTTGGAAATTAAACTAAAATAAACTAATAAGTTTATTTTAGTTTTTGATTCTGACCTCTAAAAGTAACTATCGACTTTTGAGTTGTTATTTTTGGCTGTTTTTGGGTCGCAATTTTTTTTTTTAACCTGGGGAAGCCCCCTTGGTCCTTCACCCCACCGGGGTTTGCGGCGGGGCGGAATCGAACCGACTAAAACCACACGGTGTGCCACTCTGCGCCTGAGACGGGAGAGATCCGAGAACTGCTTTCTTACACCATCTGGGCCTGGGTCGCAATTTATCTCAACCTTAATCATTATGACAGGCTCACAATAGACTCAGAGTGGCCCTATAGGAGCTTCAATTTTTTATTCGGATATTTGGTATTAAGCCGAAATAGAAAACCTTCAATGCGCTAAATACCTTTAAAAAAATAGCCTTAAATTACTCTGACCTTTGCACAATCTGTGATATAATATAAGACTATGCTAACTATATTTAATTATACTATATAAACTTTTTTTCATATTTTCTGTATGTATATAAATTAACATTTACTGTCAGTTACTAGGTCAGGCTGTCTTGTGACATAGGCCTCCTCAAGATCCCTCCACAATTGCCTGTCCACTGCTGTCCTTCTCCAATCCTTCGGCAAATCGTCTTCCCATCTTTTTTTCTGCCTTCCTCTACGTCTTTTTCGTCGTTAAATACCTTAATTTTTCCTAAAATGGTTGCTATGCATCAAAATAGTTCATCCGATTTTCCGTATTTCTGTTTTAAAAACTATAACCCGACTACGTTCGAAGTTTTGATAAAAGCAATATTTAGTATTGTCCAACAAGATGCCCATGTTAGGCAATGGAAGTGCCTGAACTATGAGACTGATTCTCATTCTCCCACTGCCAATAAACGATATTGACACCTCATTCATGAAAATCGGATCAGCAGTTGAGGCGCTACTGTGAAATATACAAACATATTTAGACTGTGAAAACTATTAACCTCTCTTTAGGCTTCGCTACAGTCAAGTAAATATAATCTCAGTACAAAAAAAGCAAAAACAAACTATTTAAAAAAGATACAAAGAGAGGATCCGAGCATAGCGGCAAGTGTCGGGCGTGAAAGTCAAGCGTTTATAGCACTTCGCTAAAATAGCTGCAGCACGTACCAAACGCATTTCTTTATCCTTTGGTATAAAGTTAATTCAAAAACCGTTTCATATAATGTTAGACAAGACAATATGAATAATGTATTTCAGTAAGCAACAGTGGCATACAGTTGTGCATGTATTAACATGAATTTAAATACATTTACAGCAAAAATGTATGGCAGTGTATTGTTGAAAAATGTTAATTATATGTGTACCGTGTGACGTAATTGGCTCGTCACTCGATTAAAGCCACAATGAAAACGAGTACAGAACAATTCAATTACATGTATTTACCTAGCTTTATATGTATAGAGTTTATAAATTATTAACGCCTGTTTAATGACGGGGCTGTAGGTTTAGTTGTTCGTTAGTGTTCAATCCTAAGTAGGATAAATATTATGTGGTAATCATGATTGTTTGCATTTTATAAATTTAAATATATTAGTAGGTTTGATGTGTACTAATAATATTATTATCTATACTAGGTTGTGCAGTGGTAGGGTATGCAAATATTTGTATGATCTACAAATATTTGTTTCAGAATTTTGGGTTTTTTTTTCTTTGAGTATTATATGTACGTATTTATAAAAAGAAGTATATAAATATTTTATCAGTCAATTTAGCTTTCCTAGTACAAGCACTGCTTAGTATGAAGCTTGTTGGCGTTGTGTGTTAGATTTCTGAAATATAATAAATTCGAAACTAACTCAACATAATTGGTATGTATATCTGTCCATCTTTTGCACCTTCTCAGGTTAACCGCTGTATTAATTTTAATAAATACTTTAATTCTTGAGGAAAGATATAGGCTATTCTTTACCGTGGTAAGAAACATTCCACTCGGGCAGTATCTACCTTATTGTATACTTTAAAGAAACTCTTATAAAGGTAGTAAAGCCACGCGGATATCAGCACGAACGGGCTGCTCTAACGGGGCAGTACTACCCTCACACAGAGGATCAACGTAAAAAGAAGTCCTTCGAGCCCAATGATACAGAAACATCACTAGGCCGTCATGTTATGGGTGTATGTCACATAGGTGTGGGTCACCATACTGCATTATTGCATTGTCTGCATTCGCAATGAGTATGGTGACCACCACTCTTGGATTCTGCTTATGTTTTTCATTAGGCAGAGTCATTTTGGCACGCCCAGATACTTTTTAAACACACTACGTACACGTATAAAAGAATATTTCCTAAATTTTGATCTAACCAGAAACAATAAAGATAAATATAGAACTTAAACGTGTTTATGTATGATCAACAAAACTAAAATATACAAGAGTAGGGTCTGCAATGTGTGAATAAACTTTAGGCATAGGTCCTCCTAACAGGGTGACGCCTATTTCATTAAGATCTGGGCTGAGTAATTAATGATAAGCCAGCTACTCCACCTAATTTAAGAAGAACTAGTTGTTAGATATATATTATCAAAGTTAAAGTTATATTAGAAGTAATAATCCTCAGATCAATCTATTTTCAAATGGGTTAAGTCCCAATAACTACGTAATGTTTAAAATACAGTTTTGATTCCGAATGGTCGAATAATTTGCAACAATTTATTTTGGCGTATGGGTATTTTTTGGGTTTAATATGTATGTTTTTACAAAAAAAAATGTATTTATATTAGTAGTCTAGTGCCCACAATACAAGTTCTGCTTAGTTTGGAACTAGATGGCGTTGTGAGTAAGATATCAGAAAATATTTATATATTTTGCCTGATAATGATTCTGCATTATAGTGTCGAAATAAAGCAGCTCAGGGTTACAGCTGATGGGTTCAGGTAGCGGAGCTTGCGATAATAGTGTGTGGTACTCGGCGCAGAACCTGTACGACCTTGAGAGAGTTCAGAGAGAGAGAAAGTATGAGAGGGGCTGAGGGGGGGGGGGGGATGGGGAGGTGTTGGGGTATGGGCCTCCGGTATCTTCACTTACTCGGTTACACACAGCGCCAGCGCTGTTTCACACCGGTTTCCTGTGAGGCCGTGGTATCACTCCGATCGAGCCGGCCCATTCATGCCGAAGCGTGGCTCTCCTTTGCAACACATTAAATTCTCAAGTAGAAAAAAAACCTTTCCAAATAAACTTGCTAAAAACTTTTTCAATATCAAAATTGACTTTAATTAACTAAGTCGTCCATTCCCCAAAATCAGCAATGTTAAAAAGTAAATTATAAATGACGTGACCTAAAACTCAACATTTATGTATACTAAATAAACCAACAAAGTAGTTCTTTCTATACATATGTAAATAACGCCATCAAACGACCAAATAACACAAAGATCCGAGCCTTTCACGTTGGGAATTCCACACTTGGGGTCATTACACATCAAAATCAGCTGAAGAAGAATCGTCCACATAAATTTTTAGTACACCATAAATTGAGGTATTCTAGTAACGTGAAGTACGCGTACGAGTTTTAGGGTTCCAAATGAGAATGAAAAAACTATACTCAGTAACTTGGCACATGGCGTTAACATAAAGATAAACTTCATTGGTAGATTAAGTTTGCAGTGATCCAGGAAAAAAGGCTAAAGATATTGCAATTTTTATTTTGTTAAGTTTATATTTAGTTTTTAAATTTTAAATAGCATATATGCTATTAATTGATACTTATATTAAATGGACCCATAAAGTTATGGGGATGCATTCAATATTTTGGTTTTTCCGGTTACTATAGAAACTATGGCAGTTATAAAAATATCTTCTGTTTTTGGTGTTTGTTGGGAACCTGATAGTGACTACTATCGTCTATGGATAGTTGCAATTTAGCAATGGTCATCTCAAAGAAGCCATCTAATGTAAAGGTCTTTCAAATATTTCCGACAATAGTGTCTAATGTTCAGAAGTTCACCTTATTTTAAACAAATAACACTGAGAATGTAAATCGTGTCACGGGGTCTTTACAAACATTCATTAAATGGACATAAATAACAACCAGACGCCATCCGTTAAATCTAGAAGTTGCTACTACTACAAAGCACGTAAAGCCTATAAAGCTCTCAAATATTCCTAATAGTTAATTAGGAACCTTTAAAAGCTTTATTGGGTGTTAGCTATAGCAAATGCGATACACATTTGGGCCTAATGCTGTCACTAGTAATCAAGTGAACAAGCTAAAATAAAAATGTCAAAAACCCCGCAAGAACTTAATCGGGTAACCACGCGCCAAAAATGCCTAAAACTAAACAGATACACACACACATACACACACACACACACACACACACACACACACACACACACACGTTCACACATACACATGCACACACGAAAATGGACATCGACCTCAAACTAACAACATTACTCACCATCTGGTTGCTTGGGGGGGTTAAAAATATATAATTCAGACCATCACTACAGAACCATGTGAACCAGAATATTCAGAATTACCCCTTGTTTTATACCCCACATGGGTTACAGCCGTAACATTCAACTGGGAGCCGTTAGTAAAGTGTACAAAATATATTATTCTTTTATTTTGTCATAAATCATGGGACAATATATGTTCATATGCAAATCGTCGACGAACATTCGCCTGACATTTTGTGATTCCTTGTATAATGTGCACATCAATTTTATAGTATAGCTAGATATATTTTAAAAATAAATAAAGCTACAATGTAAATTTACTGTAAATCGAAGTAATCTTTTGTTTGTCCTCTTGGTATTATGGGAGGATTGATACCACAGAATAGGCCTCACAGAAAACCGGTGTAAAACAGCGTGTGCGTTGTGTTTCATCGAATGAGTTATGATACCGGAGGCCAATATTTAACACACTTCCAGACTCAAAACAAATGATTGTGCTAATTACAAAATTTACCCTGTGTGAATTGAACCTACGCCCTCCAGTTTTAGTCGATTTCACCAGACCAACAAAATCTAAACTAAAAGATACCCATGCAGTTACCATCGCAGAACTGAAGCAAAGTATCACCTAAATCATGATTAATATCAACAGCCTTCAATAGTCCATTTTCTCTAGTTGTCAGTATATTTGAGTGCACTGATTTCCCAATAACGATTGGCATAGATGTTCGTGACAACCGGGACCGACGGCTAAACGTGCTCTCCGAGGCACGGGCAGGAAACATCTTCAACATTCATTATTCCGAGCTTCTATTAACAATTTCTTATGAGAAACTCTCAATCGAAATCCATTCATTTCTTCTAGCCTATCTTTGCAAAAATAAACCTGCTTTCGTCTACTTTACCACATATGTATTATTTCGTTTACTTTACATTTACTTTCATAATAAAACACTTTCCGATCTTCAAACGTCTTCGAAAGTTACAAGCTTCCACGTATAGTATAAAATATAAGTCTAGCACCTCTACATCTAAGTGCAATTTGACCGCCTCGGTGACGCAGTGGTAGCGTATGCGACTGTTGTGCTAGAGGTCTCGGGTTCGATTCCTAAGTCGGACCAAATGTTTGAATGATCTGCAAATATTTGTTTCGGAGTTTGGGTGTTTTCTATGTATAATATGTATGTATTTAATTAAAAAAGTATATATGTATTAATATCAGTTGTCTAGTACCCATAGTCGGTTAGTCTAAAAACTTTAGACTTTTTCTTATTTACAGCGCTGTTGTTATTCGTAATTTACTTTTATAGTCGGTTCTCTTGACACCTTCCTACTTCGGTAACTTCTGACTATTGAGTAAAAGATGTTTAGGACGGCGCGAGTTACCTGATGTGTCTGTTCATTGGTGTCTTATATCGTAAAAATCTACTTAAATTTATCCATAACATCACTGATAAATTATACATCTTTTGTATGACAAATTCATGTGGTTTTCCACATAAGATACACCTAACATTATGCCAAAATTTAAAGCAACCAAACGCTTACAACGCCCGGCTTCAAAAGTAATATGTTGATAATCATCTCGTGTCATATAAAGCTACTTTGATGTCAGCGTGGAAATCCATCCAAGCAAGGATCGCTGGAATTGTCTCTGAATTGTCGTACAATTGAATTCAACCCATGCATAACCATTATTTCCTACTTCTTTTATGTTTAATAAGAGTTTGTAACCATACCTTATAGAATTTTTGAAGTGAAAACTTCTAAAGGCAGGTTTGGATTGGGAATAAATGCATTTTTTTATACCTGAACTTATTGATATGGATATATATGTATGGTATGGCTATGATAATAGATGTCTGTATATGATGACATGCACTGTGTGCGACTGAGCTCTTTTAAAAACAGTTCAGTCGTATCATAGTGATGGGCTTAAATCCGACCCCGATCTAGTTTTAGAAAAAAGACTTGGTAACCCTATCAGAAATTGATTTATGTGGTACTGTATAATAAACTACTATCAAGTGGTATTAAATTTGTTCAATAAATATGAAATAACACATATCTAGGTCTTACCCTTGACCTACAAAATTCAACAACTCAAAAGACACACTTTACTTATCATCTATCATGAAAATATTTTTGACAACAAGAGACTCCATACAAAACTCATTATTTCAAAAAGGCGATCAATCAAATTTCAATTCTATACGGCGGATGATAAAAGCGAAGATCGATTGAAGTACAAAACGAATGTATGACAAAAAGTGTATAGCTATGTATATGTCGATGATCGCTCAACTCACATGTATACATGTTACATTTGTGGTAAACGATCCAAGTACGACATTATGTCACTTGAATAGACCTGAGAATTCGCGTGCGGCACGCCAAACGTTCCATGTTTTTAAACATATGGGTGATAATTACGTGCGGGTCAGCTGTATTCAAAATTAAGCTAGCTAGCCTTTTTTTTTTTTTTGACGTGGTGCAATGCCTTTACGCACTTCGCTCCCCCCCCGCGGGCACAGGGGGTTCACTTTGTGTGGGACTCCTGACTGACTCGCCAGACTACCCACTAAACCACCACGGTGTGCCACTCTGCGCCTGAGACGGGAGAGATCCGGGAACCGCTTTCTTACGCCATCCGGACCGAGCTAGCTAAGCTAAGTTAAGGTCACTTTCCGATTACCACTTTATTGTAACATAACAGGAAATGATGGAAACATTTTCGGTCACCATTCTATTCAAGAAAATGTAAAATGCATTGAAAGTGTCGTGCAATTTGAATTTAAATATATGATAACGTTAAACTTTATTATTCTATACAATTCACTTAGGTAATAATTGTGGTTGGGGAGTTATTATTTCACACTACGGGTAACATTGAAATGGGCTGTGTCAGTGTCGTCAGTTCTATCGTTCATTGATGCGTATATCGCTATTTTCGTTACACGCATAAGTCTTCTTCGTCTTCTCAAATATTTATTTGCATTTATTTAAAATAGTAGTTGTTTGTGGCGACTTCCAGATACACGTCAACAACATAAAATATATAACAGCGCCTTCTACCGAAGAAGCATCGAACTACGGAGCAACGAACAAAACTAAGAAACTACCAATCCTAAATCGCGCAATAGAATTTCTCGCGCCGATTAACACATATACAACTTCCCAACATCAACCGCTGGGCAGTGGCCCACCAGGCATGATCACCTCGCCTGGTTGGAGGATCCTCCCTTTGAGTTGGAGGAACATGTGACCCGTCCCTCCACATTGTTCTATTCGAAACTTTTTTTTAGCTAAACTGCATCGATTTTAATGAAATTTGTCATGGAAATACTTTGATACTGCAGATTCTAAGGCATAAACTACGTAAATTATCATGATAACCTACTTAGATGCAGACGGAGTTACAGGCAAAAGCTTGTATATTGTATAATTTTATATTGAATATTGTATCAAAGATTATTATGAATATTGTATAAAACATTGTATAAGAATCTGATATTAGACTTTTTTGTGTGTGTTACCTTATAAATCCTTGCTGGGTATTCCAATTTTGATGTTTCTCTTTACAGTCGACAGCTGGCACTGGTAGTGAGGTATCGCTTAGTATATCTTGTTTGAAGTTTGAAGCGATCGAACGTTACTTTAGTAATCCCTAGAATTCACGAGTACTATGTGCTGCCTTGCAAGGCTTTCAAAGACTGTTTAAACAGAACTAGGTGTACAAGTAGTGAGCCCTACATAGTTATAAAATACCGCTTAGTTAATGTTTAGCAATAATTAAATAAATACAATCATAAACAAATTAATATACATTAAAGTATTATAATATATATAATCTTTAAAACCATTAATAGAAATGGTTTACTCAATGGAAATTGTTATTGACTAAATTAAGTAGGTTATAAAATTTCCTTAAGCCTGTAAAATTTGAGAACCAGCGAAAGCAGTGATGACGTAAGCTTGTGTCACCCACGTGATCACTGTATCTCGGAATGCTATACACGGCAAAGTATATTGTTACACCGTGGAAAAAGGAGAATTTCCTTGGTATTTGTTATTTCCAACGTCTTGAAAAATAACTTAAACATATAGTTCTCGAAGGAAGCAATAAACATTCGTTTTGTGAAATACATATTTCAATAAAACGTTAACAGTTACTGTTTCCTTTGATGATTTTTAATCGTTCACTCGTGACTTAGGAAACTCAACCAAAATCTTACTCAAAACCAGCTGTTTTAATTTGCAATGACGTTGAAGAAAAAAATCTCGTCTATTCTTAACCGCTCACTTTTTGAATAATTTCAATTCAATAACAGGAAAACATTATTTAGAAACTTTTTTGATGCCGTGACAGCAGTACCGTACATAATATTTCCACGTATATTTCACAAGAAACGCGTGCATGTGAAAGGAATTCAGTAAAGTAAACTCAAGTTGTAGGCTTTTGTGTGTTCCGTGTATGCGTGGGTATGTCGCGAAATTACACTGAATATATTCGGGACTAAAGTTCGCTTATAATAGTGTGTACTAGAACACTATACACCTTATCATATCATGTTTTGGGCGAAATAATATCCTTCGATTTGAGAGAACCAAATATTTTACGAGTTTTTGTTATATGTGTGTCGATAGTAACATAAATCCTCTATTGATTGCGTATCTATGACACAAATACTTACGAATTACAGAAATCTGAATTATGTATTCATATATCATTTATCATAAATATTTGTTAGTTTTATATTATTTTTTCTTTTTATTTGTTTTTTTATAGACTAAATAAATAAATAAATAAATAAATAAATATGTTCAGACATTTTAACACACAAACGAACAAACGTATCGCTTGATGGTAAGCGATTACCGCCGCCCATGCACTCCCGCAACACCAGAGGCGTCCCAAGTGCATTGCCGGCCTTGGGGGATGGGGATCCATCCCCCTGATGAGGGGAAGGGTTGGATTAAGGGCCTCCGGTATCCTCACCCACTCAGTGAAATACAGCGAAGGCGCTGTTTCACACCGGTTTTCTGTGAGGCCGTGGTACCACTCCGGTTGGGTCAGCCCATACATGCCGAAGCGTGGCTCTCCCACGGTTAATAAAATGTGATGAAGTTGTCGAAAACTAAGTTGGAACTGACTTACGTAATATAAATATCGAATATTCAACTACCGTGTCTTTTATTTTTTTATTTTTTTTTTTTTATTTGGTGTATGCTCGTCGAGTCTATCTTACGTTGGGATCGATACTACAACCTCTGTCATCGCAGGCAGGACTATTTATTTATTTATTTATTATACATCATGCACTTAACGTACATTGGCGGACTTAATGCCTAAGGCATTCTCTACCAGTCAACCTTTAGGTGATGCAGAGAAAATAGGAAGTAGGTGCAATTAGGTTTATTTGTAAGGTTTTAAATACACATACATATATATACTTACCATAAACTACACATAATACATAGATGCATATACACATACTCTTACTAAAATAAAAATAAATACATACATACACAAATAAATACCATAACTAGAATGAGATGTGATTTATGAATGAGTTGATTCTGCGAGCTGACTTAATAAATACCGCTTTACTTTTGTTTTAAATGTAAAAACGTTGGTGGCCATCCTGACCTCGAGCGGAAGCTCATTCCAAAGAAGAACGGACTGCACAAAAAAGGATGAGCCGACGAACTCAGACGTATGGGAGGGACAAAGAAGAAGAAGGTTATTAGAGGACCGAAGGTCTCTGTTATGATTACTACCTAAGAGTTGAAAGTACGATTTTAAATAATTTGGCGAAGATGGGTTGTTCAGGATAGTGTATAGGACAGTAAGCGCGCGTAGTTTACGGCGTTGGCGAATTGGTAGCCAATTGAGCTGCGTACGGATAGAGGATACATGGTCGTATTTACGGAGATTATAAACAAATCGAATGCAGTTATTAAGAAGACGGTCTAGTTTATCGAGAAGATCTGCATTCAGGTCGTAACAGCACACATCACCATAGTCGATTAAGGGGAAAATAAGGGTTTGCACAAGCATAGTCTTGGTTTTTACGGGTAGGAAATTTCGCAGACGGTTCAGAGTCCGAAGCGTTCCGGTTACCCTCTGGCACTGGTTCGTTACTTGTTCACGCCAGTTTAGTGTACAGTCGAGGAATAAACCTAGATCTTTCACCGATCTACAAACAGGTATATCTTATTAATAACAATCCAAGCCTATTAATAACAAGTAATTGACAATAATGGATCAGTATTTAGAAAGACATCAGCTACAAAAGACTATTATCTGTTATAACAACTAAAATAATTTATATTTCATTTACACCTGTTCAATTTAGGAGCTAAATTATTAAAGTCGGCTATATTCAGCTGTGAGGCTCAAACAAAGTAGAACCACTATAATACTACCACTAACAAACGAGTAAAAATATATTTTACCTTTGAAAACATGTATTAAATATCACAAGACAGTAAGTTCAAAATTGCTTAGCAAATGTTTTATTATATTTTATTTTATAAAAAATTAACCACGCTGTGTTATACGCGACTATAGTTATACCTATAAAACAACTACCGCTATATATGTATATATATATATATATACATATATATATATAGCGGTTAATTTTTTATACATATATATATATATATATGTACCGTATATACTTCTGTAAGGATTTAGTGATAAGCTATATTTTTCAAATTACAAAAAGACACATCAATGTTATTTACTTGTATTGACAAGTGACTTGGACGTCAAACATTAAGCCCCTACTAAAATATATTTTATTTAAATAAATTTGTTTGCAGTGTATTTCGTATGTTGAAAACACAGTAATTATGTTGTAAAGGTTTTTCATGTTGCGTGAATTTTTTATTTTCTTCACTGAACGACCATCCATATTAAAGTACTCGTAATGTGTTGAAATTTTTATTACCGTTCTTACATTTTGCTAAGGATTCCGTAAAAAAATTCAACCAGGTTTGTGTACAGAGCATCCCTCGGTTTACAGTTAATATAAAAGTAAGTTAAATTCGTTCTGTAAATGCCTTTTTGAAAGGTTCTAATTGAAGTTAATAATTTAGTTATTCGGGGAGTTGGGGGCTCACACATAATACTTAGGAAAAATACTCCATGGCTAAGCTAGAATTCTTCAATTTGAAAACTGTTTCAAATATGGTTGAACTAGCTTTGTACGCGTCTACGCGTGTATATGGGTTATTACGCAAATTGTCAGCCTAAATTTTATTATCACTAAAGTTTAAGTAAGAAACTTTAACATATATCGTTAGGGGAAACATTATACGAAGTCAAGGCGCCGAACAAAAGTAAATCTAGGACTACGACAGGTTAACAACTGCTCAAGGTGCCATAACCCTTTATACATTCTTTGATCTTGTACTCACTCATCTGGGAGTACTTAGGAAGCTTCTTTAAAAATTGCTGCGCAGAGCGTGGAGCCTCGTATTGCTTTAAACCTTTTTAAACTTTGCTGTCTTTCGGAATTTTTGGTTTATGTAATGCATGAATAGAACTAACTAAAACTTTAACTCGGTTAAATTGTTTCAAGTCCATGAACATTTTGACATCTGAAATAAAAGACCAGTGTACCAGTGGAAGAACGGGTGCCATGTCCCTCGAATACAAAGAGATAATCCTCCGACCAAACGACCTGGCCTCATCATGACTGGCAAATCATAGCTCAACGATTGATTTTGAGAATTTATTTAAATGCTAATTTACTCGAGAATTTCTATACCGTGATGCAGGATTAGCAGTTTTCGCGTAGTTAGTTTTCACAGTATCTTCAAATATGGCGCTGTAGTAAGATGTGCTTCGTACGCTGTATGTTCATGGAATAATCACACACTGACAAAAAATATAATTCATGTTCTAGGGGCTAAATATGCAAAAATCTTACATTACAATAGTTACAAGCATTCTTATAACTTTTCAAGAGTAGTACTTTGTTTTTAGATTTTTAAAATTTCAAATTATCTCAACATTACGAAACCAACCGGAACATTATCATCTTCAACGACTTTTAGTAGCCCACTGCTGGATATAAACCTCTCTTTAGCAAAGAAGATTTGGCTTACTATACCACACCGGTCAGACGGCTTAGTATAAAGTTTGTTTCAAGGTTTCCGTCTCCATACAGAGTTGTTGATGTGGCTTGCTACCTCGATCGGTTCCTACTACACCGACGCGATGAATAGGGTTGGTAACTGTGATGACACTCTATATTCCTCATCTGCCACCACACGTGCAACACATCATGTTTTTTTTATGGAATCGCAGGCAAACGAGCAACGTGTCGCCTGATGGTAAGCGATTTCCGCCACCCATAAACACCTGAAACACCAGAGGGGTCACAAGTACATTACCGGCGTTCGGAGGATGGGTAGGGGATGGAGGAGGGGTTCAGGTATGAGCCTCCAGTATCCTCACTCACTCGGTGAAAAACAGCGCAAGCGTTGTGTCACGCCGGTTTTCTGTGAGGCCGTTTGTTTATCACATAAATCTTATCCACTTAGTATGAGGACAACCTCACCCAAAGCTTACCCTAACTAAGATGAATTAGCCTATTTACCATACCTCTACCTTTAAGGATGACGCCGTATACCTCATATGATGCCTCAGCCCACTTAACTATGATAATCGTAAATTCTTTGAATACGTACGCAACCGCGTTGTGTCCTGAATAACAATGCGACTTTCGTAAGATAACGCACGGAATTCAATTACGTCTACTCAACTAACGTACATATCAGTTATACTTTTTGGAAAATATTTTATTTTTGATCTGTCCTCCTTTGTCAATTACAATGACATCTTTAAAAAGGAAGTGTTTTTCACAATCAATTTTAGCAAGCAATTTTACCAATATTTACTCCATTGGTGTCGTAAAAGGCGAATGAACAACCAAATTACTCAGAACTATAGCAAGAAGAAGGAAATCTTGAAGCATACCCAATATATGTCAGGTGACCATGGTTTAGTTGGTCAAGACCTATTTTATTTTAAAAAGAGGCTTATGACCAACAGTTGAGTATTAAAGACTGTTGATGATGTCAATTGATTTTTTTCCGATTTTCACGTTCAAAAATCTTGATACATTAATCATTTTGTGTGGAACCGAATGCCGTACAAATATAGTGCGTCAGAAGTTGGATTTCTTTTTTATTTCCCGGAAATTCTCTGGGTCAATTGTAATCAGTTGGACAGCTTACATGTAACGGCGTAGTGCTGAATGTTATCTCTCTGTAGCTTTCTAAAAAGGTTTCCCTGTGACTCACATGACCCATCAATTTTCGACACGGGCCCGTAGTTCATAAGTGATTTATTTTGATCATTAAAATAAATGATTTATTAACATACCTACACAGGTAGCAATAGGCGAAACGAAATAATTACAATGTAACAGCGCTGAGATACAATCTGTGTAGGTTGTTCAGATCTGGGATCATATGAATATGTATCAGGCATCTTAGAACTTCGATGTTCGTTCGCCAAACTTTCGTTTGAGTTATGACACGCCTATGATCAGCTCTGTAATCAATTTATATACGAGATATAACCTATGGGTTGCCTTCTGGAACGCTCGCGCTAGTTGAACGATCTGAATACTAACTTATCAAATCTCAGATAACATTTGAGGCATACCTTAAATAAATATATATAATAAAATTATCCATCAATACATTGTAACACTTTTCTTCTTTGCACTTGAAAAAAGTTTACAATAATGATAACTATACAAGTAGACTAGATAATATTGAATAACCTTTAAATAAGGAACATTTCTCCTTACATAGATAAATTAAGTATAGAAGGCCCCAAATTGTTAAGTACCGCAAAAAGATTTGACCTTAATGTCAAGGGCAGAAACTGAAACGCTATCAGTGTTCAATTAGGCGGGTTTGAGTGTTGTCTCATTGGCCAAGTCACTCGGAAACCCATCTATGTAGGTCAAACGTAGGAGATCGACTCAAGGTCAAGGACGTTTCAACAGTAGTTGATCCTCATTGTTTAACCGTATTGCTCTCGCCGGATGTCCTATCCCCACAAGTTTTACTGCGATTGACATTTTGATCTGCGGAAAGGTGGATATATATTCTATACAGATACATATATTTACTTATTAGTAGTGATACAATCATAATGACTACTATAACGATATAAATAGTATAGAGATTACTTCACCGATTTTATACTGCGTTTGGTGTTGTAGGTTCGAGTCCCAAGACAGCGCTTTTCTTTTATACACAAATTTTGATCTGAGTCTAGCTGCTCTTTGTGTTAATTTTTTGTATCTATGTAAAGTCGCCAAGACATTGAAATATTCCTATCGCATCTGGTTCTTATGTAGCAGGTGTCCATGACTCGCGGTAGTTATTTACCATCTGGCATTAGTAAGCAAGCCGTATTAATAAAATAAATCATCAATAAAACATAAGGTCCTACTACTGGGCTCGGATCTCCTTTCAGGAGAGGGCTGAAAATAAATATAAATAAATGTTTTGGACATCTAACGCACAACGCCGTCTAGCCCCAAGCTAAGCAGAGCTTGTGTTATGGGTACTAGACAACTGATATAAATACATAATTATATATTAAATATATAATTATACATAGAAAACACCCAAACTCCGAAACAAATATTTGCAGGTCACACAAAGGTTTAATCCGACCCAGTCGCATACGTTACAGGCAGGTAGTCAGTATCACCTTTGTATGATGCCTGTAACTCAGATAAAATCTGACGTTTCAAGCAATTATTTTTGGGGATAAATAATAAAACCATGGAATCGTCTTGACACAATTATTGCAAAAAGAGAAGAGGTAGTACAGTTTTTTATCATTAATTCCATCACGACGAAGACTTGAAGACTCGAAGACTAAGAAATGAAGACTTTAATTATATGACATTGGCAGAAGTAGCAGACCCGGCTGGTTGCCATCTCATCAAAAGAAGAAGAACAATTTTCTTTCGTAATTTTTTTTTCTGCTTATAATCAAGGTTTGTCATACATCAACAATCACAAGGCTTTTTTTGTCTAATCTCATTTGTCATTCTTCTATATTTCTCTGAAACAACAGAACACAAGCATTTTGGCTATCACTAAACATATTATGTACAAAATTCTACACTACTTTACCAAAGGTAACAAACTAACCGACGCTTCCGTTTAAGAGGCTTTGTCAGCGCGCAGATCGTTAACGACTTGCACGTAAATAATTTAATTCGTGGATACTTTAGAGACACATGCCGGGGGAGATACCAAACTTGGAAGCTCTTGTTACTCGAGCTAGTTAGCAGCACATCCTTTATTGTTTAAACACTAAGTGCAAAGTACACTTAAGTTAACATGGATCCTGTTTATATTATGTTCATATGTATGTTACAAAACAGCTTTTAACCCTTTGACGTATTTTTCCTTCTAAATCAGATCGAATTTAAAGAATAACCCAAATTACTTACATACAACTCTGAAAAATAATTTGAAACTAGGAAGTAGTTCTTTCATAGTAAACACATTGCAGTTATGACTGTAATTTTAAAAACATCGAATATACATTAATTATGCCTAGACACATAACAAATCGTCATATTCACGATACAATTATTTGTATTGTTGTTTGCCTGTTGAATGAATTGTTAGTGCGGCACTAACAACTCATTCAACAGGTTCCAATATTTAATTTATAGTTAGTCATTATTCCTTCATGCAATAACTTAATTATTTAAATGGGTAAAAGGGCAGTAATGAAAGCAAAAGAATAAAGACTAGAGGCCCAAGAATAAATCTCAATAAAATCTGTAAATAATGTTCAAACCCATAACTTTCTAGATAGAGGTTTCCTCATAAATATTTACTTATAACTTTTTGATGTATATTGAATAATGTGCAAAGATAATAAATCGCTAAGAGCCTTTGTATAGATACCTAACCGAACACTTCAAAGGATTTCATGCTACCCAATATCTTATATTTTATGAATATTTTTTTTTACGTGGCCTTTTGTGTATTATACATATTTATGATATTTTATGGAAGCATCTTTTGATTTTCAAGATTAAACTCCATATATATTAGAGGCTGATTGTGTTTTTAGCATTTGATCTGAAGCTTATGAAGATATGTTTTGCTTTGCTAGTTTTATTCGAATATTTCGTGCAATTGTTTAATTTTTGTTTCTTCTGCTGTCGTCAAGCATTGATTAAGAAAACGAAAATTAAGAAAAAAAAAATATTCTTGATACTTTCTTGATGTTAAAAAATACTAAAAGTATCTCATGGGTGTCATAAAAGCTGACCAAGGGAGCCAAAGACCTTTTTTTTTCGAAGTAGTCTGTCAGACTTTACTGTCTAAAACCCCCCGGTGTTCCGTCTCGTCAGCGAGATTATTGAGGTGTATGACTCCTGTCGAGACTTAAAAGATGGGCGCACGGGAACACTACGCGCCACCATTTTGGGTTCGGTTGGTTGGGGGGCAAAGGGAACAAAAGACCTAGGCCAACAGCACTACAAAGGAAATGAAATCTTGAAACAAACCAAGCAGGCCAAAACCTCTTTTCTTAGGAGAAATTTGTGTCCAGTTCCAGACTTTGAAAAGTTCTTTTTGATGATGTCACATTTAGGTGGGTGCAAAGATTATAAAAAATAACAAGGTAAGCTTAAGGCGCGCTTCGGCATGAATGGGCTGCCTCGGCCGGTGTGATATCCTCACAATAAACCGGTGTGGAACAGCGCGTGCGCTGTGCTTCACCGATTGACCAAGAATAACAGAGGCCCATACCCCAAATCATTCCCATTCCTCAAAGGCCGGCAACGCACTTGTGACGCCTTTGGTGTTGCAGATGTCCATGGGCGGCGGTAATCGCTTACCATCAGGCGACACGTCTGCTCGTTTGCCCGCGATTCCATAAAAGAAGGTAAGCATCTGTATTTTTACTCATCACTGGGAGACTATTTGACGGTATTTTTAATCGAATAGTAACTATAATAATAACTTTTTGAGATGAACGGATTTTTATTTTTGTATTTCTACAGTAAGAATAAATAATAAAAAAATATTGCGGACATCTAACACACAAACCCATCTAGTCTCTAAGCTAAGTAGAGCTTGTGTTATCTGTACTAGATCACTACTATAAACACATATGATTCTTTTTTTGTAAATACATTCTCCCAAACTCCGAGATAAATATTTGCAGATTAAACAAAAATTTAGTCCGACCCGGGAATCAAACGCGAGACCTCCAGCACAGCAGTCACACATGTAACCATTACGCCACCAAGGAAGTCAAAAAGAAAATTATCAGAGGAATAACACAAATACTACAGACGAAGGAAAGCGCTACACGTGACTCTAAGTCTGTTGTAATCGATCGCCTTCATTGATTTAATCACGCTTTGATTGATATGACTATAATTTATAATTTGCTATAAATGTATCTTTAATTATAGCTGTTGTTGACATTTTTTTACATTATTTTTACTATATTGTGATAGTTGTGACTCAAATTATGACTATAGTTTTTTTATTTACTTATTAAATATTCTTTGCTTTTTAAGAAGATTGTCTGGATTTTAAAGAACGATAATCCTTGAATTTGTTTCGTCCTTATCTGCTCAGGAAAAGTCACTTATAAATAATTATTTCATTCCGTGGATTATTCTTTTTTTTATGGAGTAGGGGGCAAACAAGCTGGCGTATTGCCTGATCGTAAGCGATTACCGCCGCCCATGGACACCCGTAACACCAGAGGCATCACAAGTGCGTTGCCGGCCTTGGGGGATGGGTTGGGGGATGATGGGAAGAGTTGGATTATGGGCCTCCGGTATCCTCACTCACTCGGTGAAACACGCTGTTTCACACCGGTTTTCTGTGAGGCCGTGGTATCACTCCGGCCCATGCATGCCGAAGCGTGGCTCACCCACGGTATTGACGGTACACGGTTGATGATTTATATTGGGCAAAAATGATGACAACACTATTGTGGTGTTTGCGACATGATAAGAACCCATCGCAGCTCTCTGCTAACAAGATACAAACTGTACTCGACTGCTCACTTAGCTTTATGTCCGGCTTTGCATCTGTGATCTTCAAACAAACTAAAACTGTAACTTGTAATGAGAGTTTGCTCGAAATTTCTGATTCCAACTTGACTACCGGTTCAAGCCACAAGTTAAAAGTATATTAAAGTAATAGTAACTACATGGTTTATAAAATTCTTTTGACTTAGTTCGATTATAACTGTCTCCTTATATATTTAAATTATTTTATAATTTTATTAAATCCTAAACTAATCCTCGCTACACTTCTTAAACTGAGTATTTGATTTGAGTTACTTTCGAGTATTAAGTGCCTTTACCTCTCAAGCAGCTTACAGAGAAATTTCGACATCAATGCTCAGATAATGAATAAATTCACTAGTATAGAAAAACACTTCACTTGAATTCAACATCTTGATCAAAGCGTTACAAAATTCTATTAATTATACTTGTAGATCTATCTTTTTGTATTATTTTTATCCTTACTTATTTTTATTATCAGTATTGCATGTTTTTCCTAATTTATTATAATCAAAATAAGAGAGAAAAACTGAATACGTCAAGTGAAAGTTTAATTATGTTACGTAATAAAACCATAAAATATGTAATGAAATTTTATTTCCCAATAACTTACATAGATAATTTATCTTCATAATCAAACGTATATTTACAAATGTCTTAACTTATTTATCACGTAGGTAACAGCATATATAGTTTATCTGTTAGCCCTTGGGTCATTACGCTTGGAGCTAGTGCCGCAATAAAAATCACAGGTATCAATAGCTGTGATAGTTCCAAAAATGGAAGCGTAAATAACGCTGATATTTCCGTTATCGTAAGTAGAGAAAAGAGTATGAGCGCCGTTGTTGATGCCGAATGGGGTGATGGGGACCCGGCGTGGAGTTCAGCTAAGCTTTCTTCTGGAACAAAGGGGGTATGTATTAGTGAAAAAATATTGGAATCATAACTCATAAACACGGACAAGTATAAGTCTAGTCTGTGAATCAAGGTTATATAAATTTAGCCTGGATATGGTAAAACATGTTCTCAAATCCTACCTATTTAAAGCTAAAGTTTGGCAAATCACGTGGTTGAGTCGGTTTGACTCTCACAATACAGCAGTAGTATACAAATAGACAGATGACTCCTAAGGGTATTCACACGTATAAAAGCAAACAGACCTCAATTTAGTAAAGATAGGTTATATATATCTTGGGCTTGAAATGATCAAGTCATAGAAAAAGTTTGTAAAACAAACAAACAAACAACAACCCATAATGTCCCACTGCTGGGCTCAGGTCTCCTCTCAGGAGAGGGTTAAGGCCATACGTCCCCACGCTGGCCAAGTGAGGGTTGGGGACTGGCACTGGTCAAATATTCCCCCAAAACAAAGGGAGGATCCTCCGACCAGGCGAGGTGATCATGCCTGGCGAGCCACTGCCCAAAGTTTCTAAAACTTATTAATATACAATGAGTAAACAGCATTAAATATAATTATATTTCTATATGTACTCAAAACCATTTCAACATTACTAAAAGCTATCCCTTTCCATATCCCAATAAACAAAACGTTATAATAATATCACGATCTTAACTATCAAACACGAAGTCATGCATAAATATTTATAGATACAGATACAAATTGAGTATTTTGTGGAATTGCCTCGAGGCATAAATACCGGGTTACGAAATATTACATTTGAGTACTACTTTAGCAAGTTTATAATCGTGCGTATGTTATATTTGTTTACAGTCGAATAATAAATTTTGTGTATCTATATAAGTATAATAAAGTAAGTCAAAATCTCCTCACTAAGAAGCATTTAAAGTTCAGCAGTGAATTTTTAAAGACTGTTGATGAAATAATTTACGTTGACGATTTACCAACGGGCCGGCTAGATGGAAGCGGTACTATCGTGTCACAGAAGGCATACCAAAGAGACAGCATTTGTGCTATCGTGTTTGGTTGGCTAGTGCAAGACCGCATACCCAATGTAAAGAAGTATTTCAAGAGGCTGCTATAGTATGGATCACCATAGTGCATTGTGGTATTATCTGCATTTGCAATGAGTATATTGATAACTACTCTTGATTACACTAGATTTGTATGATGTGCCGTAACGCATAAACTACTTATCCGATTTTAATCGACGAGGTATTAATAATTAATTTGATATATAACAGAGGAGATACTGATTTTAGACATACCAAAATTAAAATCAAAGTCAAAAACCTTTTATTTCAAGTAGGTCCTTTTCAGGTACTTTCGTAACATAACATTAATGACTATTGTTCCAAAATATCTATCATATTCCTATTGTGAAGAACCGCCTCTAAAGTCTCCATAAATTACTTTTAAAAAAATTAAAGATTAATAATTATTTATTTATATTTACAATGTTTTATTTAGCTGTTGATACGTGTAGATAGCATAAATCAACAATTAAAATGATTCCATAACTCTATAATAGTTTATTCTGTATAATTTTAGTGTTTTTTGGAATTATTCAAGAGGTACAAGGGTGACACGCCGTTTATAGTGTTGCTTTTTTGTTTGTGTCGTACTTTAGGGAGTAATACTTTACATGACGGCTTGACATTCACTATTATTACACGTGTGAATTTGAGTGTATTAGTAATGGTCCTTTTAATTTTGGTTAGTTGGTTCACTATTCAAAAGTCAGGTCTGATTAATGTGAAAGAAAGAGAAGAAAGATGGTGACATATAAATTGTCATTTCGTTTCTGCATATCCAAACGAATAATTTAATATATGTGTCTTATATTACATTACCTAGGTGACGAAGCTTTGCCTGGTATATTTTTTTGGTAAATATTCTAAATAATATTCCTAGCTAGATCAATTTATCGCCCGAAAACCCCTTGCAAACTAAATTTTATGATCATCGTTGGCGCCATTTACGAGATTCAGATAATACAGGGTTAACGAAAATACCAATGACGCCGCCCGACGTTTTAATGTGCCCCAATACTTCGCATGGAGCACGCTGAGCGACTTTGAACTTGTGGACTAGTGCCGTAAGTATCCAAAATTTAGGGCGCACTGATTAAAGTCTTTTTTCTTTGGGCACTGTGGGATAGACGATGAAAATACCTGACAAAGTTTCTTAACCCAGCTGAATTAAAGGTATTCGATAGATAGATAAATAAGGCCATCAGATGCTAAAGTAAGTAGAACCTAAAGTACAGTTTCAGGTTCATTAATAAATATATTTCCAAATTATTCAAACAATATATAAAATTAATATAGACATAATTATTGTAACTGGAATGAAATTAAAATCATCTTTCCTGTCTCAGCAGTTTGTACCTTTATGTATTATCATTATTTGAATGTCTGTACAAAAATAATTTAAGCAAAAATTACACTCAATTATAATACACATAAATGCTGTAATACACCATAATTTATATGTTTCTATATATTTATTTTAAGGTTTCCAGATGTTGCGAACGGCTGGGTCAGGAAGCTTTATCTCGGTAAAGTTTCCAAGTTTGGGCTAGATACGGAGAGCTTTTGTAATGCGTATAGCTAAGTTAGGCTATTCTATAACAGCGCTATTAAATTATTGAACATCAGGCAAACTCTAGAGGTTACTCAACATTCGGTTTATATATACAAATTTTATATAATAATAATGCATTGTGACATTGAATAATGAACCTTACTAGAATAATTCAGTTCATAGGAAAGACAATTTTAGTCGTCCTATACTCGTATATATATATATATAGAGTGTTTATTTATAATACCTACCTACCTACTCTGAATACTTATATTACTAATATAGAAAGTATTTCATGAAAATCGATCTGCTTTAAATAGGTTTATCTTTAAAGTGTTGGTGGAACTTGTATAATTTATTTTGAAATTGGAAAAAGTATTTATTAAGGAATAATATTGGCTTAGTTGATAAGTCCGTATGAATCAAGAATGTAAAGAGTCATAATTTCACGCATTTCATAGGTGTAAGAAAGGTAGTAAGAGTTGATTGAAAGAGCAAACTATGCAGGACTACAGCGCTGCAAAGAGAAGAAAAATATAACACAAACCTTGTCCCAACTTGTCGGGCCAGAGTCGGTAGTAGGCCAAAACCTTCTTTGTAAGCAGAGGTGTGTAGAAATCATTAGACTATTAAAGGTTGTTGATGTGTGCGTAATATTACGCTACAGCTCATAAAGAAAGAGCAATACTCATTAAGGTATTTAAAACCGCAGGGAACGGATAATACTCTATAAATAAAATAAAGTTAAGCAACGTACACATTACCATCTTTTGTCCTCGCCTCTGTCCGCATGTATGTCGGCTATCGCGGCAAAGATTTGTCTTTGTCTTTCCTCAAGAATCGAAATATTTCGATGCCGAATTTCATTTAAATCGGTACAGTAATATACCCGTGAAAATAGACAGACATAAATACTTTCAAGTTTATAATATTGGTATGGATATAGAAGACTTAGTAATTTGATATTTTAAGTAACTATTTTATATGGTAATATCTGAATCCTGAATCCCTTTATGAGATTTACAATGCAAAACCACATAAAATACAGGCATTGTACTGTCTCTTTGATAGTAGAGAGAATAACAGCACATTTGCATAACTGAGGTATTGCTATGTATGTCAGTGATAATGCTTGAGACAGATCATCGAAATAGGTCAACAGCTTATTCAAGTGTAGAATTAATATCAAATACTTGCAAATAGTGAGTGATGACTTAAAGAATCTGAAATACGACGTCATGAGACCTAACTAATTAAAAAAATTCAAATCAATATGATAAATTCAAAAGTAACTCTGTCTGTTGTTCTGTAACGATTTCACAGTTAAATCGTTGCACCGATTTCTATGAAGTTTGTCATGGAAATACTTTGATATTTTAGGAAGGACATTGGCTACTCCTTACAGCGATGACGGACATACAACCGACCATATATATATATATAAGTAGTTCACTATTTTACTAGACGTTTTATATATTATTTGTTTATTTAAGCATATTATTACAGAGCTTACTCAAATACCCCATTCACCACATTCACCATGACCGGCATGGGCCGGCTCAACCGGAGTGATACCACGGCCTCACAGAAAACCGGTGTGAAATAGCGCCTGCGCTGTGTTTCACCGAGTGAGTGAGGATACCGGAGGGCCATAATCCAACCCTTCCCCTCATCCCCCTCCCCATCCCCCAAGGCCGGCAACGCACTTGTGATGCCTCCGGTGTTACGGGTGTCCTTGGGCGGCGGTAATCGCTTACTATCAGGCGATACGTCTGCTCGTTTGCCTTCCATTCCATAAAAAAAATCATATAAATTAATTATTTCAATCTTTTTGTAAACCCAATCTGTGAGAAGATTACTGTTTAAATTATAACTACCTTTAGTTTTACCCCGAATTTATAAAAATGAATTTTGTACTATCTTTTTAGTCTCTTTTTTTACATAATTTAAAAATACTTAATGGCGAACATTACCAGAACTTTTATTATTCCAGACACTACTTCAATTTAAAGTTTTATTTTACTCGTGAAATCAGTTTTCGTGATATAAAAGTTTTTCCTTCAATTTGCATAAAAATGTCATTTATGGCTCGAGATCAAAGTTGAGAACGTCGCCTCTCAATTTCAAACACAAAAATTACGTACATATTTCATATTCATAAAAGTTTATATTGTATCTTTTAAAGTAATTATATAAATGAATCCCTATTTCCCTTGGTCACGCCAGCACGCGTGAAGCACTGGACCGATTTCACTATATTTTTTGCTGTGTTTGTTATTGTCAGGAGAAAGTTGTAATGAAGGAAAAATTTAAAAAAATATTTAATAAATTGCGCGGCATATTAGAAAATTTAAGGTTTGTAAGGACCTCGCGATACATGTTTATTTCTAGTGCGGAAGTTGTAAATTATACACAGAATTTAATAAAATAACCAATGATGCAGATCTGAATAGACCACAAAAGTGTGGGTCACCATTCTGCATTGTTGCACTGTCAGCATTCGCAATGAGTATGGTGACCACACACAAACACTTGGTGAACATACAAATGAGATGATGCGAAAATATTTCTTTGTGACAAAGACAAATTTACCATTTTATATCATAAACAGTATGTAAAGGGTCAATATATACAAACCCTAATTCTGTTGGAATAGAATGAACTACCGCAGGTGACAATTTATTCCACAGTTTTGCTATGCGAGGCAGAAAGTTCCTAGAAAACCGCACAGTTATCGACTGCCAGCCATCTAAGTGATGGGGATGGAACTGCTGTCGCGTAGGATGATGGCGGTGGGAATCAGTACGAATAATTCTTTGGAGCACTCCCAGTAAATGTGGTAGAAGATGCATAGCGAAGCTCTATCTCTATACAGCGCCTAAGAGTCCAGCCAAATTAAAAGTTTCTGGCGGTTGACGATTTGCTGCAACCTCTGACTTAGTAACATAATCCCTATTAGAGTAAGCTAGTGGCCATCCAGTGGTCGAAATTCGTCTTTATTTTTTAGCTCTTTGCACTCCTCCACCAAATAAACTTTAACATAGATTTATCGATGCTGAAACCTATCTTTTTTGCTTGTATTAAGAAAGCTCATCAGTTAATGTTCACAAAAAAGTCTAATTAAAAAATTATGAGATTAACAAAACTCCCTCATTAATCATTCATTTTAATACTTAAGTTAATCGATTCTACACAGACTGTGGCAAAAAGGTATCCAGATAACATAAATAATGTAAAGAGTTTAAGAATTTTAGATATAATTGGGATTTTTAATAAAGCACTTAGAGCTTGATGAAATATTGAGTAAGTTAATGCTACGTATGAGAGAAGACGGGCGTGAATCATCATCATCCACTGATGGACAAACCCATTGAATAAACAAAAAAAAATAATAAACAATGGATATATATTACGAAGATCATTGATTAAATGACTTGATTTTACTGAAAATAATTTTCTAAAAAAAGCAATATCATTGAAATCGATCAACATTATTTGATATTTTACTCAGAAATATGTTCTTTTGCCACACTCATAGCCCTCCCAAAATTTAACCAAACCATTTTGTAATACTCTGTAAAAAAAACAAAACTGACAAATCAAACGTACCGTTTAGAACATGAACGGACACGGTGTGAGACCTGGCACCTCGTACCGCGCAGGTATAGTTTCCCGCATCACTACTGTTCACTCTCGCAAGTCGAAGTTGACTGTCAGCACCTCCGGGCACTTGCTCTGTTTTCACACTGCGAAAAAAAAACAAGTATAATTACTATTATTACTTTTTTCACTTTTTATTGTAATCGTTTCTCTTCTGATCCTTAAGTACGCATGACTATGCCCTTACATTTCTCTGCTACCATCTATTTACTCAGTATTTCCTGAAAAAGAACTCAATTTTGAGTAAAACACACCTTTCCACATGACACTTCCTTGTATTTCCCTTATATTTATTATGTTTTATTTTTACAATAAAGAATAAATACAAACACAAACTGTCAAGAATTTAATACAATTTTTTAATAAGATTTTTTACGATGAGCGACTGTCATCAAACATTCACAATTTCAGTAGTTCAGAAGTTCTCTAAAAAGACCATTGTTGGAAATTTTGGGGTTAGTACTTCCCGTAATGATTGCTACAGATGTTCATATGGTAAAACTTTCATTGCACTATCAACAGTTTTCTTTCAAATCTTTTACAAACATACGTGGAACGAATACAAAGAATACTCAGTATAACATTTATATCTGTACAGTCTCTTTTTATTCCTAGATTAAATTCTATGTAAGAACATAAAATTAAGCAATGTTTGAAATTAGAATATCGATGGTCTCTATCTTTAAATTAAAATTTAAACTAAAATTAAAATTTGTGGACTTGAAATATCAACTTCGGGATTTTGCTCTTAAGATTAAAGTTGCGGTTGTAAAATATACGATGATAAGTTCTAGAATTCTTTTAAGAGAAATTAGTTCCTGGTTCAAAGCGGTATTCGAAAATATATGTAGTAACTATATCGTAGATAAAGATTCTTATGCATATTAGTATAAAGATACATATTTACGATATGTGAACATTTTGCAATCGTCATTAGGCCGTCGGAGAGCTAAGCTTCAGCATGAATGGGCCGGCTCGACTGGAGTGATACCACGGCCTCACAGAAAACCAACGTGAAACAGCGCTTGAGTGTGAGGATACTGGAGGCCCATACCCCAACCCCTCTCCCATCCCCATCCTCCTCTTTAAGGCCGGAAACGCACTTGTGACGTCTCTGGAGTTGCAGATATCAATGGACGGCGGCAATCGCTTACCATCAGGTGATACGTCTGCTTGTTTGTCCGCGATTCCATAAAAAAACGCTTACATCCCAAAAAATAAAACCGAGCCAGAGTTGGCTTAGATAAACCAATAGATAAACGATCATGAAGAATTGTTAAGGGTCCCTGTTAAGATAAGGGAGTCTAAAAAGATAGTAAAATTTATTGTTTATAAATATACAATGTTAGCCTTCACCTGCGATCTCAAAACTTTCCAAGTTAGTCCTAACATTTATGAATTTTTAATAAAATATCCTTTAAAGAACCAGACAGTTGACAACAGCTAATATTGCTCTGATGTTATGAATATTGTAACATGTTCTCTTTTGAATTATCTATGTAATATATTCTCAAGCTTATGTAAGTTCGATTAGAGGGATTGGATTTCCGGTAATAGTAATGGTAATGTATGTGGTATGGCGCTCATAGCCCAGTTGCACTCGGTGATTAGAAACAATCAGCGAGGGCAAGCAACGACGGCGTGGTCAGTACCTGGATGGGTGACCGCTGGTGGCATGTTACCATGAGCGTCTCCGTGATTCACGGAGACGCTCGGAGGTCACGTTAAGCAGTCGGTCCCGGTTGTTATCATAGGATAACAGTCGAGAAGCTTAGTTGGAGGCCTTCGGGCGGCTTAAAAACATCCAACGGTAAGATTTACGTAGCCACAACGTTGTCTTGCCAGTCCCCAATCCGCACTTGGCCAGCGTGGGGACGTATGGCCTTAACCCTCTCCTGAGAGGAGACCCGAGCCCAGCAGTGGGACATTATGGGTCGTTGATTTGATTTGATTTGATGTGGTATGGTAAACGGTAATCCTTTTCTCACCTTATTATTTACATCTCCTTTCGATTTCTTTAATCTTCGGCTATAATCCTTAAAATGCTGTAATATGAGTTTGCCTTATGTAATGCAAGCAAGAACTAAGTGATTACTATCGTCCATGGACAACGGCAACAGCAGACGCGTCACAAGTGCGTCACCGGTATTTGGGGGATGGGGAAAGGGGTTAGGGTATGGGCCTCCAGTATCCTCATTCACTTGGTGAAACAAGGGGCAAGGGTTGTTTCACACCGGTTTTCTGTGAGGCCGTGGTTTCACTCTGGTCAAGCCGCCCCATTCATGCCGAGGTGGTGTAAGCAAACTGACGCGTTATATAATGGTTAATTGCTATCTCTGTAACTGAAAAGTAATAAGTGCGGGTGGTCTTATGTATCCGGTGAAAAACGAAAAAAATATTGTATGACACTGGAGCTTAATTAGGCATGGTGGCATTCCAATTGAGTTGACCCTTTCGAGCTTATTGAAATGATATAGGACCTAACAGAAACTTTACCCAAAAAAAAAACTACTTTTAATATAATTACATTTATCCATTCTCTGGATTTGTTTAAAAGAAGACAAAACTAACAGTAAGAGTGATAAACCTACTAAACTCGAATAGTATTACATTATATACACAATGGTTAAAATATCAGACTTTCCCTTCCTTATATCACAGTATATGTTATATTTTCTCAAAGAGTATATAGTGCTGATGAAGTGAAAGTAATCAACCTACTTTGAAAACCTAACAGGCGGCTGACTGCCAGACTATTATTACCTCCATTATCGCGAGTTTTGGTCACAAACATTAGTACTCTGCGCCTAAGGATTTAGCTTCAGCAAAAGCGTCAGCGATTCTCAGAAAGATCTTGCTGGTTATTTCAATATAATTGTTTAATACCGTAAATCACAATAACGGGACCACCGAGCTTTACTCGGTTTGTTTTGTTAAATTTCGTAAATGAATCCTAGTTAGATCGAAATATCGCTATCAAAGCCACCTGCATATTAAATTTCATAAAAATCTTTGGAGCAGTTCCCGACATTGAGGTCATATATATATATATATATATATACAAGATTTGCTCCTATTTAATATTTGTTTTGTTTGACATAGTGAAAACTTGATTAGTGTTTTTGAGGTGATACACTTATTAAGATCACCTTTTTTTCAGTAAATTATAAATCTAAATTATGTAAAGCAGAGGTTTTTTAAACATACTTTATCTTTAGAAATCCTTTCCTGCACATAATTTTATTGACATCCAGATAATGAATATTCTCATTTAAGCTTTAGTATTAGCAATAATACAAAGAAACTGTATTTTAATTCTACGTATTGTCCAAAACTTGCCTACCCCAGAGAGTACCATAGACTTTTTTGTTTAAAAATGTGATATTTTCAAATCATGTCTATAGGTATCTTGATGCATAAACAATGAACAAAATGTGACGATTTCAACGGTCCCAAAGCAACATGTTAAAATTACTAATTTATAGAAGGTCGAATTCATATTTCAATCTGATCCGAGTATAAAAAGAATGAAAATAAATCTATAATATTTGCAGATTTATTTTCATTATTTTATTCCTTATTGGTTACTGACTTTTTAAAGGTAGTATTAAGTTATATAAACAACCCGTCCAGGCTTCGCATGGGCTCATTATATTTAAAATGTAATATAGCCTATGTTTCTCTGATATGTGCGGCTTAATTTTTTCCGACGTTTTCAACAAATATCGTTATATTTTAGGCAATATAACCAAATTTTTTACAAATTATATGCGAAAACCTTCTTCAAGAATCACTGTATCTATAAGTTAAGTTTGCATAAAAGTCCGTGGAGTAGCTTTTATGTTTACAGCAAACAGATTTTGTTTTAAAATATGTAGTGCTTTCTAATTTAAATGGTATATAAGCGTTCGATACAAAATCAGGGAGAAACTTTAAAGTACTTTAGAAAACTTTATGAAATAATCAAAATATATATTTATCGGCCCACAAATTATCAGATGACAGAAATGATGAAATCAATATTTTAAACCATAACCCATAACTATCGCGTTTGGGTCATACTCATATATAGTCCAGGAACCCCGGTCTATTTTTACTATTTATATCAAGCAAATATTCTTCAGCTTCATTTTGATGAGACGCCCAACTCTTTTTCTCTTACAAAAATATTAACAATTACCTCTCCCTTCGTAAAAATCACTCTCGCTTTATACTTTTAGTTGGAACATAGCCTTATAAAGAACATTAAGCCGTCAATTGTCATGTAAGTATCTGGTAACACAAACATATTACATGGCTACCCAAGCCAATATTACAGGCTATTACCGTTACGAACCCTACTCAAAAGCTCCTGAAAAAGGCTATTTAAGTGACCGTGAGCCACTAAACTCTTAAAGCTAAGCTTCTACGAATACAATATAAAAACTTATTTCTATTACCAAATCAAATAAAAGGTTTACGTTAGGCATAATATGTTATCTGTGGCTAGGCTAGCCCAATAAGTTTTTCATCGTCATTCTTTTCATTTAGTGCATTTGGACTCTCAGTCATAGATTCTAAGTACATGAAAATATATGTATTCTCAAACATATTCTTGTGAAATATATGTTTACATATATTTTACATATTTACTACTTAGAAAGACTCCTAGAGCTAGGCGCTTATTTTATTAAAAAGAAGAATTTGGTTGTGAATATTAAGGACAATCTTGCGATCGTGCACCAACAAGAAGAACCAACTAAATGAAAGACCTGTCGTCTCTCAATCGTAAGAAACCCACTGAATAGGAACCGGTGAAGTAGATCATTATTAGTTCTTGATCTTTGGTGTTGACCACGACCGTCAGATATGAACTAACCAGAGTGAGAAAAAAAAACTATCGCCAAAACCAGGAGAGTTGTAGGCTTTGGATTCTAGGGAGAGTGACTCTCATGTTATAGGTGTCTATTTGTTAGGCACTAAGTCACTTGCCATTGGGTGACCCGCCTGCTCATATATTGTGGCATCATAATAATATATATAATGGTGCCAAATGGCATTAAATAAACAAATTCACACAAACCCGATAATTTCTGTATATTTTACCTATATAATAAAGACCCAGTCGGTCCCATACCTATGACAATCCTTATTAGGAAGGCAGTGCCCTCAAATATACTGGCAACTAGTTCAAACTTCAAATCCGGTTAACCCTCATAGTTGCAAATGTCCGATGATACCGTTTTAACTAGTAGCTGACCTCAATTAATCTTAAGAATAATAAAAAAGATGATAATGTACCTAAATAATATAGTCTAATTTATACTATACTAAAAACAGTCAAAGTACTTACCGGTTGATGTTTCGATCTACATAAATAAAAACGAATCACCTAAATGTATGTACGTGCATAACTTGCAATGGACTGAACTAAATTGGATATTCTTTTTTTATGTGTTCGTTATTGTTAGGAGAAAGTTTGTGTGAAATAAAAGACAATCGTAATATTTTTGTTCGCTACTGTACCCTGACTGTGGGAAGTAAAAAATGTGGCAATACGAAGTTCGCCAGGTCAGCTAGTTTTAAATCTTCAATCAACAACCCATAATGTCCCACTGCTGGGCTCGGGTCTCCTCTCAGGAGAGGGTTAGGGCCATACATCCCCACGATGGAAAAGTGCGGGTTGAGGGGGTTTAAGCCTTACTAATATTATAAACGCGAAAGTTTGTAAGTATGGATGGATGTTTGTTACTCTTTCACGTAAAACTACAGAATGGATTTTAATGAAACTTTATAATAATATAGCTTATACATCAGAATAACACATAGGCTACAATTTATAAAGATACAATTCTCACAATATCTTTGAACCACGGGTAACGCCACGGTAAACAGGTAAACAAAAAACTCTTCAGCTATATTAAATTTATAAAGGTATCTTACCTTTAATAGTACCTACACAATTCTGTCTATAAGGGGGATAATCCGTCTACATTTATTCGACGTTTGCGTCAGTAACTGATAGACGTCACTGGACTGGACGCGCTGTCAATTCAATCAGGCGAACTATTGTTTTGCTTTAGTTTGAGAACCGTTATCAAAGTTTCCATCAACTTCTGCGTATGTTTTGCAATTTCGAGTATCTTATATTGTATGGCCTATACTACTAGAAGACCCGTCACCACTTCGTTGACCAGTTCGCTTTCCTTCGACTTGATTTACAAATACTATAATATTCAACTGATTTTTTTAATTAATCATAATAATGTATGGCCTATGTCACTCTTGAATAGTGCCTCTTTCTGTAAGGAAAGAATTTTCAGGATCGGATCAGTACGTCCGAAGAATACTCCTTACAACCATACAAACAAAGTTAGAAACTTTACCTCTTTATAATTTTATTAGTTATTAGTATTAGTTAGTTTTGCATGATATTTAAAAGAAAATAAAAAAAAAATGTAATTCGATTACTTAAAAAAAACGTAAAAATTTATGCAACTATTATTACGAATCGATTGACACCTCCTTAATTGAAAACAGTTCGGTAGTTTACGCGCTATGGTGGATCTTACAAGTTTACTTGAATTGGCAAAATATTACCCATCCTTTTATGTTCCCCGTAGTTGGGTAAATGAGGTTTATGTAATCACAAAAATTTTGAATTTCCTTCCTATAAAACTTTTTTTAAAGAGATTGTGTTGAATATTTAGAATTCGTAAGTTTCTGAGCTACGATTACGTAATAGATAAAAATAAAATCGCTTCTCAATCATACAGGAACTTTCACCATTCTTAAAAGTAATTTTGTATCAAAGTTACTTAGAGTATAAAAAAAATTATATGCTTTTTTTCATGCAAAAAAGTTCTTTTTTGAGCGATATCAAAACTACTATTCAACACTCTTGAGAAATGTATGATTAATAGAACGATTGGACAGTAGTCTAATTTATTTTTTCTATCTTACAGAAAGATCTTTCAACGCACTTGAACACAACTAATTCTAGAGGAGTACGTGCATTGTCAGTGTTTGAGAATAGCTACCCTTTTTTTGTGCGGATTTCCCCTTGCATGCCGCCAACTGGTGGCTATGTCGGACTCGAACAGCCTTAAAGTCGCACACCGTCTCGAGGACTAGAAGTCGGGGAACCACGTGTACCTTCAAAAGGAAATCCCTGGTACCGTGACGTACCTCTGGCCACCTAAGGTTTGTAGAGCACTTTGTAGAGCCTGCCCTGCCCAGCCTGATTCTGCTAGGGTGGCCTCACCTGTCACTTGCACTTATGTAGGACTTCGATCTTTATACGATCTTCAGCGTACGAGTCGTCTGCGGTACGTGGCCCGTTCCCGGGCCTCGAAACCCTCCTACTCCACCGTCTCCTTCGCAAGCATAACTTGCTCACAGAAAAGGACCGCAGGAATCTGCGCGCTCTCGCGCCGCAAAATGGTCGCAATCATGTTACCGTGCGAGAGCACTCCCACTCTCTCGGCTCGCCCCATGCTAGACCAGCCAGAGTGTGAAATGCTGTGTCCACGGTCTGGCTATCGCATGGTTGCACTCAAGCGCTGGCTCCTTACGGATCAGATACAGGCGCTCTTCTAAGCGTTCTTTCCCAATGATCACCTGTGTCAGCCGGTATGAAAGGCTCCCATGATACCTCTCGAGCTAATCTTCCATAACTGGTCCTACCACTGAAAGAAATGTGTCCAGAGAATGTCTACCCACCCTTGGTTTGTAGCAATGAAGACGATTGGGCCTAATTGAGTTAATAGCTAATATATATCATATTATTTTGATTATTTGTTTTGTAAATCAACTTTTGTTCAAGAAATGAGATGCTAATTTGAAAGGTTTCATTTGCATTTAATTATTTATCAAAATAAACGTCTAGACGTAATCTAGATGCTGTCACTTTTGATTGAAATTAATACAAAGTCTAGTATAATCCATTATTATTAAGTGAATTTAATATAATATTTATGTCTTACCAGAATGGGATAACATGATTATTTATCATGTTGTCCTATTCTACTATAATATGCGTGATAAAATATCGTCGTTGTATTATAGTCTGATTCCTGATACCATGGCAAGATAACTAATAAGTAAATAATAAAAAAATAATATTTTCGAACATTTTAACACACAACGCCATCTAGTCCCAAACTAAGCAGAGAGCTTGTACTATGGGTACTAGACAACTGATATTAATACATATATACTTTTTTACACATACATAATATACATAGAAAACACCCAAACTCCGAAAGGAATATTTGCAGATCATACAAATATTTGGTCCGACTCAGGAATCGAATCCGAGACCTCTAACACAGCAGTCACATACGCTACCACTGTGCCACCGAGGCAGTAAAAAAAACTGAAGGTATACTATTCAAAGTGTCACATATTCAAGTGCCGTTTTGTTAATAATTATCATAATGAGATAACTGAGAGTAAGACCGATCACTTAGAATCTGGGGTTTGAGATATTTAAAAATAGTGATAAGTGAGCAGGCAAGTCACATGCAGAACAGCCTGTAAGTGACTACCGCTGTCTATGGAAATTTGAAATTCAAGAGTTACTTTGTCGAAGTTTTAATCTTCCTCGAGAATAATGGGTCAGGGCTAAGAAGATCCGACTCAGGTTCGTATGTATTAATTAAAACAGATCCTGGATGCCTCCTATTTCAGTCGCAGATTAGCACACTATATGGGTTTAGTCGCTCTGATATAAACATGTAACCTTGCCGCAATGACGCAAGGTGGGTTGCCGGACCGAAAGTTTCCAAATTCTTTGAAAAATGTAGTACCTAGCTTATTAGGTAAAAACAGCTAAGGAATTTTAGCAACAGCTTTTATGTGGCCGTGACATTACTTAAGTCCATCAGGCCTATTGATATTAAAGTGTGGCTATTGCACATGAAACTTATATATTCATTATTGAACAACTCAGTACAATGCAACAGCTCTATGCAAATGAAATTATTTCATTTTACTTCAAAGAAATAGAGAATCTGTTCATGTGGGCATCGTTCTTTACAACTTTCAATTGACTTTAAAATTTAAATATTAAAAGCAGTAGAAAGTTGAAATACATAATATGCGTTTGATATTTTCCACACAAAGCAGTTCGATCTACAACTAACCTATAAGCTAAGATCGCTTACTAACCCAACTGTTGATAAACAAATAAATATGAGAGTACATTGACACATTACTGCCATTACGTAGAAACAAATACATTGGCCATCAAATAGATGCATTTCATAATCGTGGTCAAATTCAGAACAAACGATCGTGTAAATCGCACAATTATTTGTCCTCGGTAAAATCTCTGGAGGAGTCAACATTACTAATGGCTGGACTAAAGAAAATGAATGGTTGGATTTATTGCGGTCAAGCTTTAACAAATGAACGGTTATTTATTATTAAATCGAATCGACTAAATTAATCACTTATGACCACACCTCTACAGATGGGGTTGCAAGGCGAAGTCATTATACTTTTGCTACCTTAAAAAATTATTGAGATGGTAGATGGTAATTAATTGATAAAAGTGGTTGAAGAGCACTCTCTGCTTTTTTTTCAGTTGCTGTCTTATTAGTATTTCCGTAACTAAAGTAGAAAATTACCGCCATAATATTTAAACACGTAGATGGGCATTTTCAATAAAAGACGAAAAAATGCATGTTGTTGACAATTTAAAACTAGTTCCATGTCAATGAGATGTCAAATCTCTTTTTTCGTTTTAAACCAATTAAAGGTCGTACAAAAAAACTTTTAGTTTTACCAGTGCCCATAAATAAAATTGTCTTACCTGATTCCACCTCTAGTTGTATCGGCGTTCAGAGCTCTACCCTCGTGTAGCCAGGTCAGAAGTGCAGGAGTCTCAACATGTCTCGCTCTACAGAGTAGAGCTAGAGTTGACTCTGCTTCATAATACTTTTCAAGAATCGGAGCTCCTGCTTCGTCCACAACCCAGACTTGGGGTGCTGAGAACAAAATGGCTTATAAGTATTTAAAAACACGTTTCTTTATTATAACGACTGAAAGCCGTTTTTATCAATATTTTAATTCATTTGTGAAAATGAAATCAAATATAAGTGCTTTATTTGTTGGCGAAGAAGGCAATTTCATTAGACTAGGTCATTGATCATTACTGCCTTTCGTAATACATTGATTCTTAAACACACTACATCCTTTAGCATTTTTTTCCATTTATGTAAGGCCACCAAAGGTGCAAAAGGTAAAAATAGGAAATAAGAGAACATTGTTAAACAAAGTGATGAATTTATAATAAATCATTTGATTTGAAAGAATGAATTTGAATTGAAAACTGTAAAAACTATGTAACACAGTGCTCATAGTAAACAATACAATATAGATAATGCACCCGACGCTCATAGCACAGTTGGACTGGGTGATTAGAAACAATCACCGAGCGTAAGCAACGACGGCGCGGTCAGCCACTGGATGGGTGACTGCTGGTGGCATATTACCATGAACGTCTCCATGATTCGGAGGTCACGTTAAGCAGTTAGCCCCAGTTGTTATCATAGGATAACAGTCGTGACCCTTAATTGAAGGCCTTTGGGCGGCTTGAAAACATCCAACGGTAAGATTACGTAGCCACAACGTTGTATTACCAGTCCCCAATCCGCACTTGACCAGCGTGGAGACGTATGGCTTTAAACCTGTCCTGAGAGGAGACCTGAGTTCAACAGTGGGACATTATGGGCTGTTGATGTTGATGAATGCACCCAACACGTTTTTTCTGACGACTGAATGTACTAAATGAATGATAGAAACTTTTTATATAATGTTTGCAACTTTCATCCTAATATACGTTATTTTGAGTCAATTTTTTGTTCTCATTGTTACTTAATTTTTAGAGCTGCTTCTGGACATACGCTCCCCAACAAAACACATTTTACGATAAATACACTAAAACTGGCTTACACCTGAACCTAGCCCAAAATACTATCAAATCCTGACCATTAATAATGCCTGAATATCGATTACAGCTCAGAGAATCTTTAGACCTTCGTATCCAGGCAAAGGTTAATTCACTACAAATTTTGGGTGCCCGAATTCCAATAAACGTTTTTCGAACACGGCTTAAGATCTTTAAAGTCTGTTATTTTGGGGTAAAATGATCAATCATATTTAAGTTTACGAACATTTTGAAATAATTCAATTTTTATGTTCTAAATAGTGAAAAAGTGACTTAGTTTAATACACGAATTATCCTTTGACGGTTATGTTGGCTTTCAATAGGTTTAAGGCCATTATGAAAATACTATTTATTAGAAGTTCCATGGACATACCAGATTTACCACTTATAATAAAGAAATTTGCAATTTAAGAGACAAGTTAAAAATAACTTGATACTTTTAAACATGGATATTGATGAACAAACTTTGCTCACAAAATATTACAATTGAAATCGAAGGACTGATTAGCCCGCTGTTTGCGAACATATTTATCGAAGCCTAATGTGGACAATCCTGCTCAGAATTCAGGGACATGAAAGTCTATAACTCTACAGGTATGTTTCTATAGCGTAGAAAATTTTTGGAGTGAACGATATTTCCACTTACCTTTCTTTATTCTTTTAAAAGAATAGATATGTGTACATGAAAAGCAGCGAAAATTGTAATATATACTCTCGATTGTTGGCACTTGATGGAACTTGTTGCAATACATTCTATAATTAAATTCACTTATACTTATTCTATTTTATTTATTTTCAACCTTTGAGGAGGGCCGAAGGCGAAACCGGACGGGTGTAAATTATATATAAATAAAATAATAAATTTAATTCTAGAATGTACAGCGAACATTGTGCTTTTAAATGTAATCAGCAACAGAACATGGTAGACTTAGTTGTCAGATAGTAGATCTGATGACAGAAGTTACTAATTAATTCACTTATTTTATTTGATTGACTAAAAATAAATAACAAGTTTTTAGTCCAAAGGAGTCGGTCATCAGGTGAAGCTAATAAAAAAGTTTGATAGCTAAATGTTATTGATGATTTTGAATGATGTTGGAAATGTTTTTGCATGTAAGAATCTGTAATAAAACTTCTGGTAATAGTAGTAATATATAAGTGACAAATGATAGCACTTGAATTGCAAAGTTAGAATTCTAAATTTCAATCAATATTAAGGAATGTGACTAGGCATCATAAAGCAACATGTTAGGGACTGGCCATACGCAGGCGTTCAACTCTGTTAAAGTATAAGGCCAAATAGGCCTAGGCTGTTATGAAACAGAATGAGTCAAAATATGTGTGTAAAATTCTTAATATTTTGTTTAAATTTTTATTTACGAGTTCATAGTGATAGGGGATTATTTTTATATATGAGTCAAAAATGTCTATATGTATTTATTTCCCCTGCAAAAATGGGAAACTGTTTTGTATCTAAAAAATACGATAGGTACGATAGGTAGGTACTCCCCTTTGTTCCACCGATCTGTATTTCTCTATGCTAGGTAGCATTCGTGGACTGATTGCACGCTTGTCGTAGTAGTTTAAGCGGTCACCACGCTACTCTCTACTGCGCCAAGTTTTGTGGATTCAAATCCCCTATTGGACACCAATTCATGCGATTCACAAATTGTTGTTCTGAGTTTGAATATTCTTTGTGTCTGTTTCATGTATGTTTGTAAAGGTTCCCGCGACACAGAATAGGGTAAAAGAATAAAAAAAAACTGCTTACTTTTTTTAATCCTGAAATGTTTTTTTCTGTGAATTTGCTATGGGAATATTCCACTTTCAAAGTTTATGCGGTATAATAACCTAATATACACATCACTTCAGAAAGAATAATAAACCTGAGTAATTCGTTCCCATTTTAGAAAGTAACATTAAAGCCCTCGTTCAACTTCACTCACATCAACTCAGTAATTTGTAACTGTCCAAAAAATGAACTCGAATTCATATTAGAACATTTTTTTATGTAAATGAGGTTGCCCACTAGACCGACTGCGTTAAAGACAATTCCCATAAAATTTGATTTATTTTATCGTTCATCATGTTTGAGTAGCTTATTTATATCCTTTTTCCCTGTCGATTTTTGAATCTTTGTTGAATCATTTTTATATTTAAGAAGTAATATTTTATATTGGAATAGAGACTCATGTGAGTAGTATTCACATTGTACCAATGTCTGGAATAAATAGCAGCCTTTAACCAAATCCAATTTCATTTATTCATTTTGGTGTGTTTGAGTAACAAACATTCATTCATTCTAATTTCCGCGTTTAAAATATTAGTAAAAATAAAGGGGCTCATAATTATCGGGCAAGTTAATACATTGGAAATTTAAACAAATCTGTCTAGGTGTATGGACAGGTAACCATTTTTAAAACACTGAGTACATTGCGTGCCACTTGCTTTAGAGTGCACATTGAACAACAGGTTTCTTTTTTATGTATTTGCTGCCAAAATGACTCTGCCCTGCCTGATGCAAAGCATGAGCAGAATCTAAGAGTGGTGGTCACCAACCTCAAAAATGCGGCCCAGAACATGGTCAAGTTGAGCGAAAAGTTCTTTTCGCCTTCCTTCAACATCTGCTGGTTTGTCAGAAGGCTGTCCAAAATATTATCTATGAACTGTGCTGTCGCCTGCACAACAATGAATGTTGTCAAGGGGGCTAACATGTCATTGACATGCAGAAGGAACAGTGTAGGCGACAAGACGGAGCCTTGAGGTATTCCGGCTTTAATCCGCTGATACTCGGAGGCCGCACCGTCGCAAAGGACTCTGATGCGGCGCTGGTGCAGAAAAGCGACAGTCTGATTGCAGAGTTTGGCCAAACCGAAAGCCGGTAGCTTGGAGAGAAACGAACGGTGCCAAACCTATCAAAAGCCTTGGCCATGTCGAGGCTGATGGCCAAAGATTCCTCATACCTGTCAATAGCCTCACCCCAAAGGTGTGTGACGTATGCTAAAAGATCACCCGTGGACCGGTTTGGTCTAAAATCATATTGACGATCTTTTAATAGGGAGTGATTTGCCAGGTAATGGACCAGTTGTTTGTTAATTATCCGCTCAAACACCTTACAGATGACTGATCCATACTAATATTATAAATCTGAAAGTAGCTCTGTCTGCTAGTCTGTTACAATTTTAGGGCTAAGCCCGAATCGATTTCAATGAAATTTGACACTGAGATATTTTGATTTGTCAGGAAGGACATAGGCTACTGTTTGTGAGTTGCTGAGGTGCTGGCGGAATCTAGTTGTGAAATTACATATCAAAAGTTGAACCTACTTTTAACTACCTTAAAATTTATTTGTATCGAACAAAACAGTACAACCAGATTTTTCCGCGATTTTTTGTACGTGGATACGAATTTGGTTAAAGTGGAAAAGCTAATTTGTTTTTAGTATGCCCATATATAAACATGAGTCTCTTTCCATGAACATCAAAGGTAATGTTACGGCCAAATTAATGTGCTTGTGAGATTTTATTGGAATTTGTTCAGAGATATACATATGTGCTTGTTTCTGTAGTCACGAAAAAATATCAAAGAATTGTATTTGAGTTAACTGACTAGTGGTCTAGTGGTTGGTTATTCTAACTATTGATCAATAGTTAGTTCAGTCTTTACCCAAGACAAATTTAACCATTTTGTTAAAATCAGGGCGTATTTTATCTGTGTATGTAAACGTATACATTTAGAAGTATATGTGTATATATATATAGATATTTATTTACAAACATTCCTATTAATTGCCCGCCCGAGCAATAAGCTCTGTACTGTCACAATAAGTTGTGCAAAAATGTAGTCTGTGTCTCTTTGTGTACATATTAATTCGTTTGCAATGATTATTAAAACCACCACATGAAATACTTATTTAAGGTCAACCAACAAGTCAACGTCGAGTATTAAAAACTTAAAATAAATATTTTGAACATTTTACACATAACGCCATCTAGTTCCAAGCTAAGTGTTATGTTTTGGCTACTACTTTTTTTGGAAATACATACATATTAAACATAGAAAACACCCGAACTCCGAAACAAAAATTTGCAGATCATACAAGCATTTGGTCTAACACGGGAATCGAACCCAAGACCTCAAGCATGTGGTTGCGTATGCGACTGCTATCGCATACGCAACCACACTGCGCTATATAGGCAGTCAAAATTACGTTAAAGTTTAATTTTATTAGCATTAATATGTATAATTTCAACGATCTGGATTACAGTTTTTATTAAGAACTTATTGATAGGATTCTGTTTTTATCGTGAATTTAAACTTAATTTGAAATAACTTGGTGTAGGTTTTATTAAACGAAATGTTTTTTTAAATTATCTCGGTTGTCCCGAACACTTATCTAAAAGAGTGATAAAATTGAATTTGTTTGTCTTAAAGACTTCCATTTATTTCAGAGGTGCTCAAAAATATTTTTATAGGTATCAATATTATATGAAAACTCTTGTTCAAATCCCACTTTCTCCCATAGAACTCGGACAAACCTATTTCTTACCTGAAATACGGCGTACTTATAATTAACAGAGACGGGTATTATTTTATGAGATTTTCTATTTCCCAAGGAACCTTTAGTAAAGGTCTATAGTTGACCTTTACTCCGGATATGGCAGTAAAGGCACAAAGATCGTAAGGGAGCGTCGTAAGATAAATTATTTATGAGCATGTTCAACAAATGATAGAGACAGGGGTCTGATTACTTTTATAATTGCGTTTCTATGTAAGAGAAAAAGTCATATGATAAAAGATTCAGCGAAAAAACTTCCTAGCTTCGTTAGAGGGTTATTAACAAATTAATGAACTTCGAGATTAAGAGGTAGGCAATTGACCTTCGTCAGATCGACCTTAATAAACTATGGTTAGCACTTTACTTCTGCTTTTCGGTAAGTGGTACAAGTTCATCTAAAAAGTTTTTTCTTGCTATCATGATGCTAAGAGAGATCTGGTAATCATGATTACCACTACGAACAAGGCTCTTTTTCCAGATATTATTCAGAGTTTTTTACTACAGTACGCTTTTATACGATACGCTTAAACGACTGGCAATAAAATGTTCCTAATTACTTACTGCAGTTATTCGGAACGTTTGCAGTGAATAATAATACATATGTGAATTATTCAAATCAATTCTGTTCAATATATACATTATAGAGACATACATTTATAATTACTTAGCATAACTAATTATTTAAAAATGCAGCACACAGTTTTGAATATGTAGATCAGGAATGAACGGTTATATGGAATACCATCATTTTAAAGTTATAAACACGAAGAAAGTAATAATCACTTAAAAAAATCCGCAGGAAACAGATAGTATTGGATGACTGATCACAATTTCTTTATGTATTGGCCTGCTCCTGTCACTACTCTGCCTGAAAGCAAAAGCAGAATCCAAGAGTGGTGGTCACCATACTCATTGCGAATGCTGAAAGGCCTAATGACACTTCTGAATTTTACTACTTTGCAAAATCCACAAAAAGAATAGCTTTAAGGGATTGGAGTTTTTTCATATGTATATTATAAAATAACTTTTTATGTACGTATATGCGATGTATATATGTAGTGAATAGTAGAATCACCTATTTATATTATACTCACGTAAAATTACATTACTTAAGTGAATAATTGTTATGGTTATAGCCTAAAGCGAGCTCAGATTACCTAATGTAATACAATTTTCATATACTATTTTCACTTTACAGAGATATTGGCTTTGATTGAAATTATTTTTATGTCACTTATTTCTACTCTCGTTTGGCTGCTGTTGGTAACACTTATTAAAACATATTACCAAAACAATTGCCTTATACTTTTTTCTACCATTTAATTTATTTACTCAAAATTGACTTCGCCGGCTTCGCCTTAAGGCGATATTAAAAGCTGCTGGCATTAAAGGTTCCTTCAGATCAATATTAATAGAATTGTATAATAAAACTATCAATCAGTTTATTTACTTTGGCTAATAATACTTTTGATATATTTTGGCTTTAGAAACGCTTACGTACTTTGGAAAAACTCCACCAGATTCTTTACCGTTTACTTTATAAAATTTGCTTTCTGAAAGGTCCCAACGGTCATGAGTACAGTACATACTTACCTAAAACATTATATTATATATTTTTATAGAGTATATAAGTACATTGGAAGCAGTTGCTATCTCACTAACGGTTCTAACACAAATCTAAACAGAATCTGTCTTGTTGTGACGACACTGCCAATAAAACTATTTAAATATTTCTACATACACGAATATTATAAATGACATCCAGAAAAAATGATCGTGCTCAAATCAAATCTACGACCTCCAGCTGAGCGATCAGAGTCATCCATAATTAAAACAGGTGATGAAAATACTTACTGTTAATATGAAGATAAGTCTTGCTAACTCTAGGCGGATGAGTTGATATCTGACATTCATACACTCCCTCATCATCGGGTTTGACCACCCTGATTAGGAGTCTCCAGTTCCCAGGATATCTCCTTGCAACTGTCACTCGGTTATCCGCTGCGTAGGTTACTGCACCCACTGTTAAAAGCTCAGGGATTTCGTCTTTGCCGCGACGACGGACCCAGGATACCTGCACCGAAATAATAATTTTAGGATTATTAACTATAATTGGTGTATTGTCAGGTAACAGTTTTGCCAAAATATTCATTAAAGGTGTTTTACAAGTTAATCAGCATTTGATTAGATCATAATTGTAAGCTATCCGTTATGATTCAATACAAGAGCGTTTAGAAGCGGCTTGTATGCAGTTTTGACCTTCGTTCTTTATAAAGTTATTCGTTAAAGACATTGAACATTAAATGCCAATAAATTATAGCTAACAGACATCAGATTACGGTCTGTTAATGACGTATATTTGATCACCTCAAACTGATTGATGATAAGTATCTTTATTTGAAATAGAAGACAATTTGTGGATCACATTTTGTGGGAGGGACACGTTTCAGCATGACAGGGGCGGCTCGACCGGAGTAATTCTCTACAGAACTTACAGAAAACCGATGTAAAACAGCTTCTGCCCTGTATTTCACCGAGTGAGTGACAATATAGGAAGCCCAAACACCAACCCCAAAGGCCGGCAACGCACTTGTGACGCCTCTGGTGTTGTGCGTGTTCATAAGCAGCGGTAATTGCTTACTATCAGACTATACGAATGCTCGTTTGCCCCCTATTCCTTAAAAAAATGGAACCCACAACACTCAGCGTAGCAGAAAGCGGTAGATATGATACCATCCATGCAATTTATGTAAAGGTATTTAGTTATTCTTCGGAGAAGTTCTGTTCAGCAAAATATCACAATAATCGGTTGAAAAATTCCTATTCCATTCTTAGGATAATCTTAATTGTTAGTCTCTCAACCTTCGTGATATAAATCTAAATTGTCAACGCTAGCTTGAAGCTCTTGAATGTTAATTATGCCTTACTCATTTGAAATAATGGATTCAAGGCAATATCTCGCTCGAATTACTCAGGGTCACATATTGCTAGCTACATTTTATGCCACATTACTAAGAAACAATACAATAAAGCCATATTAATTAGAAATTTGAAATTCATATGCTGGTAATTATGAAATGAAAGTTTTTGTTATGTCTCCTTCATCAAGGAAGAATATCAAAGCTACACAAAACGGTAGTTAAATAATAAAATATGAATAACAAATATCTGTATATCTAATAGAAACTAAAATCAGATTAGCTAGAACTGATCCTTTTAAATAAATGTTTAAAAATGTTTCCATTGAAAACTTATAAATTGGTGTAATGAATAGACATTAGTAAACTCATAACATTTTAGACATCTCCAATTAGCTCGGACATTTAAACTCTCTTAAAGTCAGTGGCCCGTTAATAGTAAAAGCATCGTTAAACCCCTAATGCCCCATCATGACACAGCACAATTTAAATTGTAGCCTTCAATGAAAAGTTAAGTAATTAGCAACCATTTCAAGTCTTTATCTGCCTTTCAAGTCATAGTCATGATTTCGTATCTAGATTAAGGGGGTTGTTAGAAGTTAATTAAATGGCACTGTGAATATTCCAAAAATGGTTTTGGGATTGGAATGGTTAGTGTTCTCTGAGCAATAGAATGGGCCTATAAAAATTTCACTGTAGTGGTATGGTAGTAAATTTCTCTTGTAGTGTTAGTAAAATGTCCATCTCATTTCGCTACATGTAATCAGCTGTAATTACATAGTATATGACTCTCGAACGAAATTAATTAGATCACATCTGTTTGAGAGCAAAAAAATAACATCGTTTTTTCTGGAGATAATTAATAATATCCATTAATATAATTGATGATTCGATCATTCTATTATCACCATCATCATAAGATTATTTCAGTCCACTGCTTGGACTTAGGCCTATCCATCTTGGCGTCTCCACAAGTCACTGACTAATTTGGATTTTTTGACCTAGCAATTATGTTTTGTGATGGCATTGAGTTGCCTGACACCTACTTTTTGTCTAACTCTGATTAAGTCGGCCAAAATGTGCTTTAAATCAAAATTTGATAAGCATATTGATAAAGTGTAAGAAGCTATAAAAACCAGCTCTACTAATTTAACCCAACTACTTCTTAGTTTATTAGTTATACTAGTGGTCACCTAGAGGTCGAAATTTGACCATAATTCTTTTAAATCTTTAGTTAGAACAGGCTATTACACCTCTCTAATCCAAGATTTTATAATGGCTACTTTTGACAATCAGTATGACAGTATAGACAAAAAATAATCATCTTTTTAGATTGACTTTGACATAAATATTTATGTATGTGTTTGTCAAATGCATGGTAGTGTATGTAATGTTTTATTTTTGATTAGATGTAATTTATAAGTTGGTACACGTTAAAATAAGGAACAGTCTTTAAATCTAATACGAAAAATATCTTTCATTCATTTGACTTGTAGAAACAATTTATAACAGCGCTCATATCGAATTGACTCATTTCGAATCGCACAAATTAAAATAATAGCGTTATATTCAGCCTAAAGGTCATTTTCTTGTGTAAATTTTGTTCGCAACTAATAATCCTTACTAATTGATCCCCAGAGCGCAACTTCGAGACAATGACTTCAACAATTGCAATGAATAAACGTAGATGGTTCTACCGTAAATTGTACAGTGAATACTTTTACTACAATTTGCAAAATTTAAGCTAAAATTCTGGATTGAATGAATCACTTTTAAGAGATGCTATAGAATATTATTACAATATCTTGATGCTGAACTAAATAGGAAGTCTAATAAAATGTCTTCTATTGAACATTAGTCTTGAAATAAAACATGAAGTTTTAACACAACACTGAATGGAAATTAGTCTACTTCTATTGTTTTATGACTATATTAAACAGTTAAGATATTACTAAATGAACAAGGTTAAAGAGCAGGCTAAATTCAGTGAATGGCAGTATTTTGATCACCGATAGTCTAACCGTAATCTTTGAACGCTGAGAAGAATACGGCGCATCTCTGGAGCCCTCAAAAACTTATACTAGTAAGAACCATAACTGGATATTTAATTTTATCAACAGGACATTTTACCGTATGATTTAGAGGCGTATGTTAGTTGGCAGACGGCAAATTTAAACATTGAAGCTTGATTGTCCTATTTTTTACAGTGGCATAGTTAATTATTTTTTGGCCAAGGTTAAGGTTTTCAATCAATCAATCAATCAACAACCCATAATGTTCCACTGCTGGGCTCGGGTCTCCTCTCAGGAGAGGGTTAAGGCCATACGTCCCCACGCTGGACAAGTGCGGGTTGGGGACTGGTAGTATACGATGTGGGTACGTAAATCTTGCCGTTGGATGTTCTTAAGCAGCCCGAAGGCCTCCAATTAAGCTTCACGACTGTTATCGTATCACAACAACCAGGACCGACTGCTTAACGTGACCTCCGAATCACGGAGACGCTCATGGTAACATGCCACCAGCGGTCACCCATCCAGATACTAACCGGGCCGTCGTTGCCTGCTCTCGCAAATTGTTTCTAATCACCGAATGCGACTGGGCTATGAGCACCTCTGTTGTCTATAAATGTTTATCATCACTAATATACTACTTATTTATGGTTATAAAGTTTTACGTTTAGAGAATTGGAGAATCGGAAAATCGCTGATTAGTCAAACTGGTAACAATTAGTTTATTAGTAAAATTAATCAGGTTTTACGTTAACTACAGCACACTCCTGTTTTATCTGACCGCTACCTACAACGGAGAAACTCCACTGCTCCACCAGCTATCTGATGTCACTGTACATTATGGTCCTTCGATATTGAATCCATTGATAGCCAATCAGTTTGTTTGTTTTTGTATCAACAAACGACTCGAAGAAACTTTGATGGCAAATTCATTGTCAAGATGCCCTTGGTGGACAATTTCGAAGTAATGCTTGGGAAGTCTCACCCAATAGCCACTTCACAATTTTTACAGCTGGAAAAACGTTTCGAAAGAAACGAAAGGTTGTTCAACATGTATAAGACTTTATAACCGAATACGGCGAACTACAACGTATGAAAAGGGTACCACGACCCATGTATTTAAATAAAAACTGGTCATCCACATGTTATCTCCCTGACCATGGAATGATATGAGAGAGATACTACTATACTATACTACTGAACTAATGGTAGTTTTCAATGCCTCACAAAATATTACCTCTGGCAATAGCCTTAATAGTGAATGATATAGCCTTATGAAAAAGGGTCTAAGCTTACAGAAATATATGTTCATGATTATATTAAATTAGTGCACGTTAAAATTTGTATTCACAGCAGATATTAAAAAGATGTATTTGGCTCGATGACACTTAACATAATAAGAATAATTTGGCGTAAATCTCCGACGCCGATTTTATAAGTGTGGAGTCATCAAATCATGTCCGAGCTCGTACAACATACTGTATCGTAGAAAAATATGCGTACCCTTTTTGAAAGTCAATTATCCTTCTCTGAGTAAATCAATATAAATAATATGTTTCTTAATTGTACATCGGATTTATTATAAAGTCGACTGTTTCAGGCTACCATGGGATGTCAACGAAAGCAAGAAACGAAGTATTTGATTTCGATATCAAAACCAAAAATTATTGAGAAGTTGATAATTTTATATAAAAACGATAAAATTAGTCGGTATTAAACGGTCCAAGTAGAAGTAGAAGTATAGTAATGAATGTTCGTTAAATTCTGGATTCTTGTTTTATGATTTAACTTCAAAAATAATCTGGGATATTACTTACTGTTTTATCTTGCAGCAGACTGATCCTGCAGTTCAAATGTGCATCCTCTCCCAATTGAACAGTAATCTTAGTAATATTTCCATCCGTATCTTCAAAACTAGGTCCATATTTTCTATCGTGGTCGAAATAAGTATTTTTTACTGATACTACATGCGGTACCATATCTACTTTCAGGGTTGTTTTGGATGAACTTTCAGGTTCCTGTATTTGTGGTACTTTGAAAGATTTTGTGCTATCTATTGTGGAGTTGCCAAGTTTGAGCATGACGGGCGCTGGAACGATTCCAGTGCTTAGTGCGTAAAATGTGGTCACTGTGGGAGATTCTTCTGTTGATGACGTTGGTGGATTTTCTGTGGAAGAAACAAGTATTTTAGGAATTTGTGAAACAATCAAACAACTCAACGGTTTGTACTTTTTAGTTCAGTTTTTTTAAGAATAAGGGGAGTGAAACGACTAGTAGATGTTATCTTATGGACTAAATTACTTCAAAATACACCACTATTTGTGGTTCATGAATATTTCATTAGTTGCTTTTGTTGTGATTTATTTTGGTAATATTAAAAATGTAATGTATTATTCAATTGAGTACATAATTTTTTTCTAAAAATTAACAAAGAATTTTATATGTTACATATACTTTAAAAGTTATTATTTAACTTTATTTATATAACTTTGTTGTAGTTTAATTTCAAATAACATTACTTTAGCTCCATAAAATTTTAAACGTAAATAAAAATAAAACCATATCACTATTTAAATTCATTTTCATATAACTAAGGTCATATTACAAAAAAACATTTCAGTAAGTAACCGAATCACGTCTCATTCTGCCCACCCCTCCATTGATCTGGCGTTGTCTTTTGTTTTCAAGATCTATTATGGTTATCTGGTCTGAATATTAAACTCCCTTAAGCTTTTCGATTGTTAAATCACTTGTTTTTGGTTTTATATCTTAAGCGTCTGATTTTACAATTTTTAATCTTTCCATTTCATTAGACAAATAAGATATTGGAAAAGTATAACATTTCATTTACTTTTAACATCAGTTAATTACGACTTGTTTCCGACATTGTTAAAAAGAATTTAAAATTCTATTATGTTGTTCAAATTATAATAACTATAAAATTTGGTCACAGCGTAATGATAAATAAATAAATGTTTCGGACAACTAACCCACAACGCCATTTAGTCCCAAGCTAAGCAGAGCGTGTGTTATGAGTACTCGATAACTGATATAAATACATATTGTATATTTTTTTTGTAAATATGTACTTATTATACATAAAAAACACCCAAACTTCGAAACAAATATTTGCAGATCATACAAACACTTGGTCCGATATGGGAATCGAATCCGAGACCTCAAGCACAGCAGTCGCATACGCTACAACTACACTATAGCCCCCCTTGATAACAGGACTATATGAGCGATTTCATCCCAAAAAAAAATTATACTATTTAGTTTTATTTAAGATAAAAAATTCTTGTTTTGCGGTGCTTGTTACTACACTCCTCCGAAACGGCTGGATCGATTTTTAAGAAGTTTTGTGTGCCTATCGTGTATGTCTGAAAATCGGCCAACATCTGTTTTTCATACCAAATGGGACCCACTGCTAATTTTTTTTTTTCACTTTTTTTTATATATGGCAAAACAACGTTTACCATTGTTTGTCGGGTTAGCTAGTTATATTAATAAATTTAAGCTGAGCTCGCTCCATCCCCCTTTCCATCCCCCAAGGACCTGCAACGCACTTGTAACGCCTCTAGTGTTGCGGGTGTCCATGGGCGTCAGTAATCGCTTACCATAAGCATAAGTGATACGTCTATTATTTTTTTCTCCTTGCTTTTGACATAATAAATCATACTGTTTTTACATTTTATAAGAAGACCAAAAATTTACACAATAACTAAGCAATAAATACTCACTTAAATCTTTAAACATAAAGCATGTTATTAATTAATAGTTAGTGTTCTATGTATAAGAAAACTAAATAATATATATATTTTTTTGTGGGATTAATCCCACCCACACGCCTGCCAATATAACTCCTGTACATCAGGAACAGAAGAACAGCAGTGACTCACAAACACACCGAGCTACGACACTCGGGATGTCTCAGGGAAAATTAAACTATCTTGGAACCGTATAATACATAGCTCAACTAATACGAGATAAATATATGTAGAATTTTTCTTTTCTTCCTTCTTTTTTAAACACTCCCGCATTTGTAATATAGGAATGTAGGTTCTGTGTCGCGGGGGACTTTACAAACATACATGATACGGATACAAAGAACACCCAGACTAAGAACAACAATTTGTGGATCACACAATGTGTTGTCCCGTGCGGGATTTAAGCCCACAACACTTGGCACAGTAGATAGCGGCGTGGCGACCGCTTAAACCACTAGACCAACAGTGCAGTTTATAAGTTATTCGCAGTTGACGGTGTTGGTACGCTTTTACACGGGTGTAATTTACCCCAATTCATCCCATCCCAAAAGAGGCAACTAAGAAGGCAAATTTTGCAGGAACATCACTGCAAAGATAAGAAGAACTGAAACATGCCCTAAAATAACCTGTCAGGTCAACGATGTGTAGTGGGCTAAAACCTCTTTTAGAAACGAAACTCCTTTGTCCTCGGAGTCTATTATAGGCTGTTGATAATATTATTCTTTTATAATATATATTAATACTATTCTCTCGCATTGCACTCTTTCTTTTGATGAAAACCACTTCATAATCCGTTGCGCATTTTGAAAAATCCAAGTTTAGAAGGACGGAAATTCTGATAGTACTTATTTGTTAGACTGCTTTCATTACTGTTTATTAACTATTAAAAAAAGGTAACGAAATAAACATAATATACTCACCAGTTGTAAATTGACACAATACTATCTGTGTTAAGAAGAACACGCTGGCACTCCACATAGCGCCTGGACGCTCCGCTCCCCGCAGAGCTTCATAATCTGAAACAACGAAGCTTATTAGCGTAATTTTCTTATATCTTGTACGCTTTCAGGAAATTTATTCATTATTTTATCTTTGATGTTGAAAACATAACAAAGAAACAAGCAGATAAATGGGATTATAATGACTGTTTATGTTAAGGAATGAAATAATACTATGTAAAATATTTTAAGTATTAATCCCACGTTCAGTATATGTGGGTGTAGTAAAATATACGAAGCAAGATTAAAGGTCACAGATCCTGCATCTTAAATATATTAGAGCATTAGCAATATATATGTTTCATTACTGTTTGTGGTTAAATTCTCCGATTGTTTAGTTACATCTTTAGAAGTTGATATAGAACTTTATCAAATAAATATATTAAGTAACAAGTGCTGGTTGATGAAGTAACTATTTTTAGTAAATGAATAAGTAGTGTATCTTATAATACAAACCATATTATGTATTAAAAAGAAATTATCTTTGTTTGTCATCTCTTTAATATATACATTTTATTCATTCGGATTCTCATATGCAAACATCTCGTTTGTCTTGTGGCTAGCGTATGCGACCGTCGATCAATATCGTGTTAAATAACAACAAATTTAAAAATAAAATGGCTATCATCAGGACTGCCGATAGTGGTAAAAACATAGAACTTAGAATGTTATTTGTAAAATTTTTTGTGTAAAATCAGAAATTACATAGCTTTTTATAAAAATTGTCAACATCAAACATCAGCATCTCGGTGACACGAACGCATAACATTTTTAACTACCAAAGATGTGCTCAATACGGCCAAAAAAGTTTTGTGACGTCAGTATTCACTTTCAAAAAATACAGTCGAATTGATGGTCTCCTCCTTTTTTAAAGTCGTTTAAATAGTGTTAGGTTTTCATTAAAAGAAATCCCTAATAGCAGCCTGGAGAATGGAAGTATGGTATTTTTGCGCATGCCTCGGAGACGATGTTAAGCCATCGGTCCCTTTTGTCATAAACATCTATGTCTATCTTTATTGGTAAGTCAGCTTCTGTAATTCAGGTCGCCTTTAATGTTGCGGAGGCTTGATCCCAGTTGCTCCTGATATTTAGGTAAAACTGGTAGAACTACGTGCTAACTCCAAAATAATATCAGGCATAATAAAGGTTAGAAAGATGATGGTCAGATTCTCATATACTTGCGTGTAATTCTGGCAAAAGTTGCTAAATTTTTAAGTTGTTGATAACAGAATTGTCCCCAGCACGATTTTGCAACTCTTTATAAATAAAATACAAAAAAAAAACATCAAGAGTACAAATATGTATTTCGTCAGTAATTATTTCTACTAACAAACTACAAAAAGCGTTGGTTTCCTTTTTATCCTAAAAACAACTTTCTCCGTTTCTGGACACAGATTTCGCAATTAAAACTTTTTGTAGGCAGCCATCATATTTTTGTCAGCATTTCTCTTCAGCTTTTACCAATCGGGGTAAAGTGCTGATAAATAAAAATAGAATAAATTATCACCGAAATATTGTTTTTACATTACATAATCCATAATTTAACTAGCTCGGTGGCGCAGCAGTCGTGGAGACTGCTGTGCTTGAGGTCTCGGGTTCGATTCCCGGGACTACAAATATTTGTTTCAGAGTTTGGATGTTTTCTATGTATAATGTGTATGTATGTACAAAAAAAAGTATTTATGTATTTATATCAGTTGTCTAGTACTCATAATACAAGCTCTACTTAGTTTGGGACCAGATGGCGTTGTGTGTTAAATGTCCAAAATATTTATTTATTTATTTATAATGGAATTACAAGTAACAATTTAAAGTTAAACTCTGTTTATTAAATGAATCATAGATATTTTTATTGCCTTCACAAATTATAGTCAATCTGTAAATATATTTAGGCCTAATTCAATGGGTGGTCTTCGCGCAGACTTCGGTTTGTTTTGTTGGTTTGGTAGGAGATGATAAGAGATGAAATAATAAATATATATATAATCAGGGGTGTAAATAATAAACACGTGTAATAATATATCATTACTGGACATAAGCTTCCTGTCGAAATTCTTCCTGAGACAAGAGGCTTATGCCCTACTATAGTAGAATATAAGCCCCGATGCCCAGAAGGGTCGGTATGCCGCAAACCCCGGCGGGGTGTGGGCTAAAACAGGTTGAAATAGTAGTGGACCCAAATAATCTTGGGAATAATATAGGCTAGGAAGAAGAATAGTCTAAAATTAATGACTACAATCTATAATTTAGTTTTGTTAATTTCGAAATGAAAGCCAAATTATGATTACATAGAATTATAAATAACACAGTTAATAAGATTGATAGCATAGAAAAAGATAGCTTGTGAAATTAGTTAAATATTCATAAACTGATCAACAACAAAGAAGTGGAAAGTGAAATGAAAAAGGTCAAGTCTGTTCATAAATCCTTGTTAGCGTTTCAATCAACAACTTTAGACCAAAGCGAAGCTGTAATAAATTTAAAACTGTATTTCAGAAACAGTGAATGTGTAACTGTTGGATAAATTTAATTAGAACTTTATACAAAGTGGAATAAAATATAAAATGCTTTGTATCGCGACAATAGCCTGACCTAGAGCATAATACCGATATTTTAATTTAACTTTGGTTCAGAAAAATAATTGTTCTGGAGTTTTGAGTTAGATTGTGCTTTCAAAAATATTGGCACTACAACCGCATCAATTTCAATTAAATTTGGCATGAAGATTCTTTAGTTTTTGAGTTAGGTAAGGATATAGGCTTCTATGTCGATAAAGCGATAACTGACATACACCTGCGTGCAAAAGTTAGTAATATAGTTGTATTTAAGTTAATCTACTTAAGAAATTGAATGTTTCACATCAAATGATTTTGAATTAAATATCACGCAAAAGTTTCATTCAATATTAATACGACATAGCTCACGTCTGTTTTTGAATTTTTAATTTCAAATCAATTGAATCGAGATTTGCAAAACATTTATTTTTGTGTTCCCTTTGTAGCTTTTATAGTATATTACAGTTATTTAGTGCAAAAATAGAGGTTTACTCAAAAAGTTTTCTGGAGTTTTGAAAATTAGTAGTTTAATAGATATTGATATGATGTGAATTTCAATATTTTTAAGGAAAATTTGAAAGGAATTAAATTGTCTCCTGTTAAATTTTTTACTAATTGTTTCTATCGTAAAATGAGTCTGAAAGTAGGCATCGCTAAAACAACTGCTACAAGCCACCATTTTCTCGACAAAGCAACACGAGCAGCCAAGATACGAGGTGGCAAAGTTGAAATTCGCCAAAAGAACATCAAAATCTATAAATTTACCAATTTTCAAAACTCCTGGAAAACTTTCCAGGAAAACTAATCGACGCCAGACTGGTAAGAGAGAAAATAAAAGGATTTATTTAAATCACTTAATGTTTGCTTTGCATTTCAAATTAAATTTATACAAGAAATATTGGGAACCAATATAGAATTCGATTTAAATTTAAATCCAAAACTTAATTAATTTGCCTTACTTTGAATAGTCGTATTGTGAAATATGAAGAACTTTATTTTTGTGTAACTTTATTTAAATGTAATGAATGCTATGTATAATATACCAAACAATATACCAAACGAAAGGCATTGTAACGAAACAGCTGTCTAGCGGATATGTTCATCCGCAATAATCGGGATTACATGGCGCCGCGCGCGCCGCTTCGGTTTGAGCCTACTGACACCCGTCTGTGATCCAGGCTTGTGCTGACGCACTCCATGCTGGTCCGCTGTAGCTCGCGATAATTTGCATCGTATGACGCTAACCACTATCATAAAGTTTGTGTTTTATATTCTGATTTCTATTTCTCTTAAATGGCAATCTTTCCGCTATATGCTTGTTGTATGTCTGTTGTCTTTTATGCGTGTCTAAACTTCTCTTAAGTGTAACTACCGTGTTTAAAACTATTTGTAAAGTGAGTGATTATGGGATCACTTGTTAAACTATATTTACGCGTTTTATTAACTATAAAACCCGTTTACCGATACACCTGCAGCATTTTGAACAATGAAAAATTTATGCCATCAATCAATGTTGATCTTATTGTTAGGTTAAGACCCGTAACAAATTGTAAAGACTTTTATAATTTTTTTAGTAGATACTGCTACCAACATAGTAGATAAGAAGATTAAGTTAGATAGCGTATAATATTGAAGTAGGTGAGTATGATGGTAAGCGATTACTGCCACCCATAGGTCCCGCAACACCAGACGCGTCACAAGTGCGCTAACAACCTTTGGAAAATGGGGAAGGATATTGGGGAGAGGTTGGAGTATGGGCCTCCGGTATCCTCACTCGCACGGTGAAACTCAGCGTAGGTGCTGTTTCACACCGGTTTTCTGTGAGGCCGTAGTATTTACTCTGGTCAAGCCGGCCTATGCATGCCGAAACGTATCTCTCCCACAGTAACAGAGATAAAACAAATTGCATCTTGAAACTTAACTTAAACCAATTTTTATTTTAATACTGTTTTCGCGGAAAGCGAGACCAGCAATAGACTGTATTTTTTTTTCTAATGTTTTCCTCTGGTCTAAATAATTATTTTTTAAGAATCTGACTGACTGTTTTTACCTCATGATGAGGAATCTGTACTCATCAACTTTTTATATCGGTTGTATTTTTTTCTTCAAATACCTTGTTTTAAATCTTTTTTTCTTTTACACTCCAAATTTAAAACTTAAAAGCCAGTTGAACAAAGGCTTTAAGACGTAATTAATACCTTTGCCGCAAGTTTTATGAGGCATTACATACCAACGTAGCGAAAATAACTCATACAATTTCGCTTAAAGTTGTTAAGAGATCCCAAACGCGTTAAATATCCCAAATAGTTATTTTCTTAAGCACATTACATTTTTATATTTTAGTTTAGTAATGTGTTTAAATCGAAAAATATGTAGGAATTATTATTTAAGACCTGTCTGAAATATAATAATAAAACTTAATATATTTTGATATTATGATAATTTGATTACATAAATAAGCAAATGTCGGATAGACAACAGATATACTTTACATAGAAATTATCAAAACATAAAGATTTTTTTTAGTGTATACAATACAAATGATTTTTCTAAAGAAAACTGAAAAAAAATCACATTCACAACAACCAGGTCAAGTCTGTAAAACTAAGAAAGAGAGGAGCAACCATTCTTACACAGTCTGACATCTCATTAAAAACATTCGCGTAACCCCTTCCATACACGTACTTGAACAGGTTTGAAACTGAATGTATGCCATCTACTAGGACACGCAATAAAGAGGTAGTGTAGTAGAGCCAAGCTGTTTAAAGCAGGAAAGGGCTGGCCTGACTGAGACGCTACAGAAGATCAACCTAAAAGGACATCATTCGTGCCGTCGTGTTTCGTTAGTGAGTGCGAGACTGGAGGCTGGAGCTTGGTGAGGGTCACCGTGCTGTATTGTTGCACTATCGCTTTCGACTCTGCTCATGCTTTCTATCAGACAGAGTAATATAACTTTGGCAACACATACATAAAAAAATAGCTTTAAATAATAACTAAAAAAGAGGTCGAATATAATTAATTTTTCAGGGTTTATCCTATCCTAACTTGTAAAGGCGATGTTACATATACCTACGTGTACATGTTATTAAATGTACGCCAGTAGAGCGGTAATTTATAAGTCCCCGGAGACCGACCTCACTGTAGGAATAAAACATACAGAGGATAATAGCAATCTTTAAAGTCAGATTTAACCGATTTTATTCAGGCAACGGTTTTCTTTTAGCGTTGTGAAGTTAGACAGGTTTTTGTGTTCAATATATTTGTTTAAAAGAATTGGAATACTGCTGTTCTTAATTGCATACTGAGGATTCCTAAGAACTTGATATTCATACTTATAAAAGATAATATAATACTATAATCATTGTATCTCTATCCGTTACGTTTTCACGGCTAAGCACCGATTTTAATGAAATTTAGTGGTTATCGCGGTGATTGTTAAAACTGATTCCTACAATTTTTTGGTTTGACAAACTAATTGATTTGGTGAACCAAGTCCTGTGATTAGAGTGCACAGCCACACTTACAAACCGACTCAAACGTACAAAAATTCTAAATGATGTAGCTTAGAGTTCTGTTAGCAAAGGCAAAGACCCCTTTTATGTTTTCTATTTAATATTTTTAAAGTACAGACATGGATTTCATATAATTTTGGTTGGTTTATACCGTACTCCAGTGATACGTAGTTGATGTACTTATTTTGATACGATAACCTACGACAACTTGATTTGATTTTACATAACCGCACGGTTGTCCCATTGGTTTGAGCGTTGGCCACACCGCTTTCTACCGTTTTTTGGGTTTAAATCCCATAAGAATTTATGGATCATTGAATTTATTCTGAGTCTAGGAGTTCTGTGTGTCCGCTTCACACATGTTTGTAAAGTCCTCCGAGACACAGGATGTATATTCCTAATGTGGGTGATGTGTCCTTAAAAAGAAGTAAACAGAATTGGTTCTATTTCCGTTAATTGCGTGGAAGTTTCCTTCCTAGTCGAGCAATATTATTTTTAGGCCCCAATCTAATCCGCTATCCAATTCAAACCGTTCCTTCCTATGTCCATTCATCCTTACACACATTGGTCTGTTAAACTTTGTTAATGTTTTCAAACTTCATCAATGTTAGACAGTTTCTTATTTATTTAACGGAAAGTTTTCCAATAAACTATGAACATATGCCTTATTTATTTTAACAAGTTCTATAAGACCTTAAAAAGGTTCCTGAGAGACTATAGGGGAATTAGGACAGGTGGTTTTTACGTATGGTGGTGTTGGGTGGAATGGGTTCCAATGCGGTGAGGGCATTTACCGAATCTCTTTGTTCAAAATTGTGGGTAGAGTTCAACGTATTTAATACGAGTGTGGCGGCGCGCCGATCGAGCGTGCCATTCTCGTGAATCATCATCTAACTTCGCCGCGCGCGGGTAACGTTCGGTTTTCCAGCGCTCAGGCTGATACTCCATTGTTCCCACCGCGCAAGGCATACACGCGTTGCTTTGTTACTCTCGCTAAAATCAGCTGATATATTTATCAATTAATTTGTTTGTATAAGTTCAATTTCATCCCCTGTGCCTTAAATCTATCATGCTTTCTTGTGTTACTTCTCTAACTGTCATCTGTTGTGCTTGTGTTACCTACTCTTCTGTAATTAAAAAAAACATTTAAATGACCATTACCGTTTTTTAATTCAAATACCTGACTAGGACTACACCCGCTGGTATTGACGGTTTTTAAAGATGAATAAGTATCTGTAAATTGTCATCATCATCAGCCTATCGCAGTCCACTGCTGGACATAGATAGGCCTGTCCAATTGCGCGCCACTTGGTTCGATCCATGGCTTCTCGCATCCAGCTCCTGCCTGTAAATTATAATGGTAGTTATCTATATATTAATACGTGAAGCAAAAACTTTGGACCGCTTTGCACAAAAATTGCACGAACGGAGGAGTATGAAATTCGGCACTCTTATAATTTATATGTATACAGATACTGTGTACTGTCATACTAAATGTCAAAAGTAGCCAGTATGAAATCTTGGATTAAAGACGTGTGTAGCCTTTGACAAAATAAATTCTAAATAGTTTTAACTAGAAATTTAAAAGAAATATAGTCGAATTTCGACCTCTATTAGTCACTGAATACATCTTGGTAAATATTGTTAAGTTATACCACTCCGCCTGTATGTAGTAGGGCTAAATCTACTTTCTTAGAATAGGCTTATGTTCAGCAGTGGACTGTAACAGGCTGTTGATGAAACCGATAATATATTTTATATACTCAGATTTTTTGTAATATAAATGTGTATAGAAAATTCCCTATTTTTTTTATCTCATAGCATCCATACTAGTATTAAAATAAATTCTAAAGTAACTCTGTCTGCCTGTATTAGGCTTTTACGGTGAAAATTTTGCACCGATTTAATGAAATTCGACATAAAGATACTTTGATTCTTGAAAAAAGTCACTTACTTTTCTTGTGTTCGATAACCAGCATCATCAACTCGCGCAAATCGCAAGTAATGTATCAACATACAAAAATCGCAAGTAATGCAGCAACTAGTGTTATTGAACATAATGTTAAATAATGAATTTTAATTAATAACTAACTTTCCAATCTATTCAAGTGATTATGTAACAACTAAGCGTCGAAAATAGTTAAGTTACCACAGTTAAGTGAAAAAGTTAGTCATCAATATAATTATGTTTGAGTCAAAGGCTGAGCTGTGATCAGACTTCGGATTAACCAAGTTTGAGACAGATACTAATTTACTAGCCGTTAATCCCTAAGTTGAGAAGTGTTAGTTTCTAATTACTTTCTAAATACATCAATGACGCAACATTTAATAAAATACTATTTGTCCTAATCTTTTGATAAACACTAGACATGTTCTAAAATTTATGTTTGTAGGTGACCTTTTGGATGTTTAATTCGTCAGTCACCAGCCCTCAAAGTTTTTGTTTTTTATATGTTTATTATTCGTACAGAGTTAAAGAACTGCCCCGTTGGTCTAAAGGTAAGCGTGAGCGACTGTCGATCAAGAGGTCTCCAGTTCGATGCCCGGGTCGGCCTGCTGTTGGGTTTCTCTTACAAGTAATTCTTGACAGCAGCTCGTGTCTCGGAGATCACGTTAAGCCATAGATCCAGTTGTAATGAACACCTTTGACAATCGTTATTGGGAAATCAGTGCCCTCAAATATACTGACAACTAGTTCATCCTTCGAATTCAGTTCACCCTCAGGGTTTCGGAGGTACGATGGCAGTTGTTGCGTGGAAAAACTGATAAACAGGTAAAACCGTTTGAACTAGTAGCCGACTCCCCAATTAATCTTGGAAACAATAAAGGCTAGGAAGATAATGATAGAAATTGAGAGGAAAAATATAGTAGATACTCTTCCCTATTAGGTAATCTTAATTTTGGAAATAAAAGTCTATAAATAGATTAAAGTGTTAATTATAGAAAAAATATAAGATGCTAATCATCAACAGCTCATAATATCTCACTGCTGGGCTCGAGTCTCCTCTCAGAAGAGGGTTAAGGGCATACGTCCCCACGCTGGCCAAGTGCGGGTTGGGGACTAAGGTGCGTAGAAATTTATAAAATTCATATTTTTTCGCATAAGTGTTACTTTCAATTTATTTATATAACTCTATAATTGTTTTTTAGGAAGATGATAAAATGTCATTGCATTCATTATCTTCCAAATCCCTTAGAGAAATAAGCTATTGAATAGCCTAATTCCTCCGGGAAAGTGAGAATATGGAAATACATAAAATTGATCACTAATGTATTGTAAATAAAATTGTCGTCTGGAAATGGTAGAAGCAGTAACTTGTTTAAGTATAGAAAAGAATGAAATAAAAAACTGATAATAACCGCTTATAAATTTTATTATCTGTTTATCTATAGATATAAAAACACACATACAAATCAAAAATTTTGGATAACAAACTATAGTTATAATAAAATAGCTACTTGAATACATTGAAAAAAATACAGCAATTAATTATTCATGAACTACACATATTTGTATTACTACGATGAATCCGCTCTTTGCTATGACTAATTGCTTTTTAATACATTCAAATAATAAATACAGGGAATCTTAAGTCGAATAAATTAAATTACCCTTGAAAGCGAAACTATAGAAGTTGATTCATAGCTACGTTTTCCAATTATACTAAAATTACACCTTTAATAAATGAAAATCCTTGATCCTCAATTTCAACCTCTGCCGCGCAAAATACAAGGTTGCCTTGTATTATTCAAAATGACTGTACAGTTTATACGTAGCCATAGAGAGAACGTCAGTGGTGCTCAAAGTTTTGATTTAGCACCCTCATATGAAGTGGTAATGTTCAGTATAGCACTTTTTTCCTTTTTTATTATACGCTTCTTTCAAAACGGAAGGTTCAAGTTTGGTTTGAGATCAATTTCGGTTGGAAATAAATTGAATGTCCTTTATTGAACACAATATAAAATACGAAATGATCTCCAATTAAATGTTACTGTTAGGTGTTGTAAACGGTCTTACCACTGATAAGGGACTCTGCTAGAAGAATTTAAGATCGATTTAGAATTTGGAAATCATATCTGATGAGACAAAAACAATATAATAATTATTCTTCATTCATTCATTATAAAATAATAATTTTTCTTCTATAATGTGAAATCAAACTCCAACTTTAATTAATAAATTTAATTATTTTTCTCAGTAAAATCCTGGATTCGATAAACCGGCTATAATTTAATTAATTTATTATTTAATATAAATAAATAAAACAATAAATGAATTTAAATAGAGCCGGTTTTATAATTAAATTAGATTTAGTAACGTAAATAACTTCAATATATAACTTTTACATTTTATGTACTTCAATATTTATGATTATACCATTCAAAAAACAGTTATATCTAATTAAAATTCACAGCATCTCAAAATACTTGTACATACTTACCCACTATCGGATAGACTTAAAACTTGTCAGATTATGGCATTTGAGCAGAGCTTATGAAGTTATGTCGTGTCGCTTCATCACATAAATATGCTATGTAAAACAGCATATTTATGTGATGAAGCTAAAACAACTTTAAATGTAACCAACTTTCCGACTTGTTATTGCATACAACAAGATTGTACGAAATTTTGGGTTTACACGTTTTTGAATTACTCATTAACAGATTTCCTCAAAACTTATTTAGAAAATTGCTAGAGAAACTTTCATTTTAAGATTAAGAATTTATTTATCCTTCTAATTCTTAAAAACGATCACTTGTTTCGTTGCTTCATTGATCCCATTTAATAATGTAAAGAAAATAGCCTGTTTTAGAAGTGTTGTCGAAACTTTAGCCGATGTTTCTTAGGTTAAGTAAGAAAGCATGTGTTTTGTGTCTATCTTTGTTGGAGAAATAAAGTTATAAAACTATTGCTTTTAAGTGTTTTTATTAATAGCACTGGTAAATGAAGTCGACCATGGATAAAAGTGTATCGTGACCGTACATTTGCCGAACGTTGCTAAAACCGGTATTTCAAAATACGACTTAAGGTTCACAAAGTAATTTTTGAAAACTATGTACATTTTTTTTCAGAAAATGTTCATTGTCAAGCATTTGCTATGTAATCCAAATTTTGAAATACTTTTACACACACTGCAGCAAACACAGACGAAGTTTTAAATGTTTAACCACATTCTTAATTAATTTTCTGGCTAACTATGCAGTGACACGAGGAATTTATAAACTAAATTTTCACTGCAAATAGTTCTAGTATTTTGACTTTTGAACACTTTCGCAAAGTTTAATCTGTACATTAATATAACATTTGCCAGTGGCCTCACTAGCGTAGTTTCCTTCAGCATAATTTTCTTCGTTGATTTTTTCTTCTGGATTTATTCGAGCGCCGCTGATCCGAAATTGCTTTTAGCGGCAGATGTAGTAAATGACGTCATAATTGGACAAGGGTGCAATTAGTGGAATCTGAGACACTGGGATGCAATTAATTGAAGCTTATCTTATACAGAACAGGAGTTACTTGTTGTCCTTAATTTGACTGGTGAAGTTATATCTGAGTATCAGTTTTTATAAGGAGCGACTGGCATCGGACCTCCGCAACTATGAGGGCACTGACCTGCCAATAACGATTGCTATAGGTGTTCATGACAATTGGTGCTAACAGCTTAACGTACTCTCCGAGGCATGAAACACACCCAAAAATTTAAGAAAAACTCAACAATACCGACCACGGAAACCTGACCTGCCGACCGAGCAATTACACCCGAGACCTCTTGATCTGCATTCACTTACGCTAACCACAAGACCAAAGAGGTAGGCAATACTTTTACTTTAACCTTTTGGAAATAATTAAATCTACTTAACACCTTTATGTACCGTCAATATCTCTTGTATAGAACCACTACTCATTATTATTATTACTTATTATTATTACGATTTAGATAGATATATATCTTGTAAGAAAACTCAACAACAATTAGGCCGACCCAAGAATTGAACACGAGACCTCTTGATTGATAGTCGCATACGCTATTCGCTAAACCAATGCTAGATATCTTTCAGTATACTGTTAATCTTTTTCTTTTACAGGAGTCAAACCTCATACCTACTAATATATACTTGTATGTCCGTAAAATTTTATACATAAAGTTTTTATACGTAATGAAAGTTTTATTACTACTTCTTTTTATACGTAACTACTTCTGCAAGTATTTTGATTTCAGCTTTAGTCTACATTTGTTATTGGGGAGGACGACCAAGTATTGAAATATTTGGGCTGCTAAAGAATAAATTTGGACAGTTAAAAAAGATTTTCAGAGGCAGTAGAGCCACGCTGATTTCAGCACGAACGGGCCAGCTCTGCCGGAGCGATACTACCCTTAAATAGAATATCAACGTAAAACGTGCTGTCGTGTTTCGTTGATGAGTACGAGACTGGAGGCCCAATGATACAGAAGCATCACTAGGCCGCCATCGTGTGGGTCACCATGCTGTATTGTTGCAGTGTCTACATTCGCAATGTGTATAATCACCAATCTTGGTTTCTGCGATGCTTTCCATCAGACAGAGTAGACTCACTTTGGTAAGCCATACATGAAAAAAAGAAAATCAGTACGAAGATCTAAGTTGTTGACAAATGTGAAAAACTATTATGCGACTGTTATCGTATACTGTTTGTGTCATATATAAATGAAAAAAAAGACATCTGACACACAACGCCATCTAGTGTCACGAGTGTTTCCCGCCATCTCGCCCTTTCGACAGACTGTCGACTGCAGTCAGACACACGGCTTCTGATTGTGGGCTTCACCTGGTCGATCCAGCGCATGGGTGCCCTGCCACGCAGTCTGATCCCCTCCACCTTTCCCTGCACTACCAGTCACTCTAGTAAGTCGCCACTCCGTCTAGACTTCTTCTATGAGAGCTTCTACTTTGAACAGCTAAAGTGACTGATAACGTTCGTAATACGTAAATACATTGAAAACATACATCGTACATACGTGAATATATACATCTTAAACGTTTAGTGCGACCTGGGGATTACACCCGAAACCACACAATCACAGTAGTCACATACGCTATGACTGCGCCACTGAGGTACTCAAATGTCAGTACTGTGTAAATTTTGCGATATGGATTCATTGATTTCACAGGAATATTTCTGAATAAAATATTTTTTGTATATTTATGCATAATATTATGACATGAGCATTTTATTAAATTGAAATTGGTTTACAGATTTGTTACCGACTGACACTTAATCAGGACATAAATTCGAGTTCGCCTCTGGTATTGCGGGAGTCCATCGGCGGTGGTAATCGCTTACCATCAACGCCCATACTTTACCGACTATTTGGTCTAACTTACGTATTTTTTATTGGTGAGAAACCGGTGTGAAACAGCACTTGCGCTGTGTTTCACCGAGTGAAAGTTCCATCCAGCTTCCCATCCCCCAAAGGCAGGCAACGCATTTTTTACGCCTCTGGTGTTGTAGGTGACCATAAACAGCGATAATTGCTAACCATCAGGCGAAACGTATGCTCATTTGGCCTCTATTACATAAAAAAACTATTTATGACTGTTAAATCTATGGCATGGCTAATTATTTTAGATAAAAAAGTTGGGATTAAGAACTTAGTCAATAAATAGTAATAGAATACGTTCATTTAGATTAAACTGAAAGCATAAGTCTCATACATAATGCGTAAATGTAAATGCAAGTTCTAGTATTAACAATGAGAATATTTCAGTAGCACAGTTAGACAAATATGCTAAACTTTGAAACCCAGCTTTGTAATAGTATATTCAAACACATTTTCAGAATAATTCTTGTTTTGAATTTTCCTTTGTAAATAGTTTTACCTTTTTAATTTGTCCGCTCTGAGCACTTTTATACAAAAAGCGGGCTTGTTTAAAAAATGAACGAGCTTTATAGAAGGTACAGAAATATTGGGATCTTCCAAAGCCTTAATCAGTATCTGAAAGTGAAAGGCTATTTTATGGAGCTTTACAAACCCGACGAAAAGTTAATATTCTCTAGCTTGATGCCTTAGGAAATGTGAAGTTAAAATTTAGCCTACATAAGTAGGCTAAATTTTTCTCTTGTTTATATATGTCGGAGGGAGGTTATCCACATGCTCGGAACGGAATTGTTTTCTTCGCTCACAGTAATCGGATTGTTAAAATAAACGCACCAATAAATAAAGAGTAACCTGTTAATCTTAATCACAATAATTCACAAAGATAATCATAATATGACGCGATTAAAACAGACATAGTCCTTCACTCAAATAATTCGTGTATTCTTGAGGGTGGCTCGAGCAATTGTGAGTGCGTAGAGATGAGCAAAATGTAGTTAAGAAAGTTTTAAGCATGGAAGTTGACGGATATATGAGTAGAGGACGACCAAAGAAAAAATGGATGGACTGCGTAAAAGAGGATGTGGCCAGGAACGGAGTAAACAGTGAACGGACGCGTGATACATGTGAATGGAGGAAGAAAACTCATTGCCCCGACCCCAAATAAAGTTGGGAAAAGGGTAGGGAGATGTTGGCTCGAGTAAAAGCGAGCTGCGTGCCTAAACAGCTATTCGGCTGATGTTTTTATCAGACTACAGTCATACGTAACTCACAGTTATGAATGAATGACGAATCATGGCGCCAGGATGCCTCGCCGCGCCCACATGTACATATAAAATTAATTATCAAATAGAAAAGCACTGCTTCTTGGAGAATTAATCTTATGATTAGAAGTTCATTAGTAGATTCATTATTAAATAAGTAATAATTTATGTTGAGTAGGTAATGGTTCTAGATAAGAGATATAAACGTTACAGAAAGGTTTTAAGTAGATTTATTTATTTCAGAAGGGTTAGAGTATAAGTGTTTCGTATAATATCCTGATTGATTAGTTAGTAAAATAGACTAGTAAGTTAATAATCGTGACTGTTAAAAAAGAGATCATGAATTTGATTCTCACATAGCACAAATAATCCAGTTAAAAAAACTATAAAAGTTACTCTAACTGCCTGCCACTAGGGGATAAATTTATATTTAAATAAATAAAGTATATATGGATTTCAGACACCTTACATACAACGCCATCTAGTCCAGTGCTAAGCAGACCTTGAGTTATGGGTACTAGCCAATGATATAAATACATATATACTTGTTTTGTAAATACATACATATTGTACATAGAAAACACCCAAACTCCGAAATAAAATATTCGCAGATCATACAAACGTTTGGTCCAACCCGGGAATCAAATCCCGAAATGTATCTGAGATTCAATATGGTACCGACGCAGTGAATCTCAGATACATAAACAAAGTTGATAAAAACCTAATTTAATTGGATTATTAATCCATTAAATTAATTGGGTTTAATCGGAGTCGGAGTACTTAGGTACCAAACATCTAAAAATTCATTCAGAACCTCCTTATCTTTTCTAAACATTCAAAACACAAAATCTAAATGTCTTATTAATTTATTTAAAGATTTCTTGTAATTTAATTTTACAAAAACAATAGTTAGTTAAAATCAACCATGTTCCCATAACCACAGAGAATTGGTTATGTAATCTTGTTAGATAGTTTGCCTTAATTATTAAGGACGTTAAGGATTTGTATCTTCGAGTATTATATCAAAATGTGTGGTGTACTGCAGGGGGTCGTATAGATAAGGAACATGGTATTCGGTAAATATAAGTACTATATAATCGCTGCTAATGTTCCTAATAAACCAGTTTGCTTACATCTTCGGCGTGCGTTAGAACAGTATTATTTAATGGATTAAGTACACTTTTTGTAAGTTTTTATATTCCTGGCAATGAATTTTTTTTCATCAGAAAAAATGTTTTATTTTATCAAAGCTGCTCGTTATATTTATCGTTTTTATCTATCTCAAACGGAAAGGAGGTGTGAGTGCGTGAATTTATGTATGAATACTGTAAGTGATTTTTAACCTACTTTAAATTGTACTTTTGAAATGAGTACATATCGGAAGTTACTATAGAATTTCCATTCATAGGAAGTATCATTGATGTAACTATAAAAATGATAGATCAAAACATTATGCTTGTAAACCGCTTTATTCCTGTGATTTTAAAATAACATATTATCACCTTATCTTCTAATCTTTTTCTTTTTCTAAACATGTTTCTCAATAGTACAGACAGAAAAAATTATAGATAATCTTTTCTAGAATCACTGGTTAAATTTCGGCATCAACAAAAAATACAAATACTATACAAAATTGCTCAACCAGCAAAATTCGTTCACAGAAAATGGAAACACTGCAGAATATTTCGCAATACCGCCTGCCTTTAACTTACATTCCCCTCTTACTTACACAGTCTACGGAGAGTAGTCTGCTAAAAAGTTAACTCAAAAATGTCAGCTTCATCCGAGTCGGTTCGTATATTCTCCATAAAAGTGTATACAATAAAATGTTACGTGTTTTATGAACCGTTCAAACGTTTAACTTCAAGAAGCGAAGCAATAAGTATTTGGTTTTTGGTTCAAACATATCAATTGCATTTGGTAGTAACATTTGGAGAACAATTTTCTCTGTCTGCGTTTGTTACGTCACAAGCTTAGAGTTTTAAGATACTGAATAAAGAAACGGAATAAAAATATTGGAGTAGAATTGAATGTACTGTTGCTTAAGTTATATGAATAGTACATAGTAGTGGGGTGGATTTATATGTGGTACATATATTTATAGGCTAAAATGCTATGATTTTTGGTTATCAAACGTATTTTGTATCTATAAGGATACCTGAATCCTAGAATATGTATATAATAATACACGTATTTTAGAATTCCAAGGAAAGCAAATCAGTTCATATAAAATATTTCTTAATTTTTATATATGGTATAAGGTTCTTCTAGACTGTGACTCATGAAAACTTGAGTGAGTTTTAAGTTTTAAAAATTAATTTGTTTCAAAATGTAGCCTGTATATTAAAGAAACTACCAAAACTTTTGAAACTTATATTTTTTGATCCCGTGGATATTTTAAAATACTACTTGTAACAAGAACATTAGTAGCATTGTTTTTGTTTTATATCAATTACCTACTTATAATTTGTCTTAATACCTATACAACATACATTTTTCATTCACGAGTTATTTTCGAAACTCATGCATGTTTGACTGCCTCTGTGGCGCAGTGGTAGCGAATGCGACTGCTGTGCAAGAGGTCTCGGGTTCGATTCCTGAGTCGGACCAAATGTTTGTATGATCTGCAAATATTTGTTTCGCAGTTTGGGTTTTTTCTATGTATAATATGTATGTATTTACAAAAAAAAAGTATATAAGTGTTAATGTCAGCTATCTAGTACCCATAGTACAAGCTCTGCTTAGTTTGGGACCAGATGGCGTTGTGTGTTAAAATGTCTGAACATATTTATTTATTTATTTATTATTTAATCGCAAAATTAATGAAACGAGATGAAACAAAAGCCGTGACTCGTAATTGGGCTTCAAAATTGACCTTATTTATATTTTTAATCCCCTGTCTTAGAAAATACTTTTTGATATTTTGAACTTATATTGAACTTGAAGCTATTAATTTCATAATACCTTAAATAATTCATTATGAACCGTATATTTTTCGGTCATATTGATGGAGACAGCATATTATCAGCATTTAGTGTGTGTTTTTTTTCTTGGCATTCAAATATTGTTCTTTAGTTACAGCTGGAAAATTACACGAATATTGTTTGACTGCACGGTTGGCCTAGTGGTTTAAGTGGTCGCCACACCGCTTCCTACTGCGCCAAGTGTTGTGGGCTCAAATCCTACATGGGACAACACTTTGTGTGATCCATAAATTTTTGTTCTAAGTCTGGTTGTATTTTGTGTCCGTTTCATGTATGTTTGTAAAGTCCCCCGTGATACAGGATGTATATTACTAATAGGGGAGTTGTCTTTAAAAAAAAAAAGTACCATAAAGTCATTGAAAGTCGCTATAAAAGATGCCACCACCAAAAAAGTTAAGTTTCCTCTTCAGTAACATACGAACTCCTTTACTACGGAAGGGAGCCACGAGATGAGCGATTTTTTAGAATATTGATTACTTTACTAATATGAAACTTGATGAAGAAAACTACTTCAAAATACGTTAAGTAGCATACGTATTGTGTTCAAAAAGTATCACGAATTTTGTGTTTTTTCAAAAATTATTTATTTATTCTATTTTGTCCCCTTCAAAGTAATCCCCCTGGGATATTATACACTTGTGCCAACGTTTTTTCCGATCTTCGAAGCACTTCAAAAAATCTTTTTTTTTTATCTTGTTCAGCTCCTCCTTCGATGCCATCTTTATCTCGTAGTTAACAGATACGAGTATGCAGAAGGAGCTTAAAATTATTTTGTGACGCCTAAAATAATGTTGTTTAACACTATACTAAGGTTTTGTAAGAACTTTATGTATTCTGTGATGATATAGTAGTTTTAAAATAAATTAATAATTTTATAATAAAGATTTAAGTATCATGTAAATACCTTTAAAAATTCGTTCTTAAGTACAGTAACGGACTCGAAAATATCTACAGACAATTTAAATTATTAAGTGCTTTAAATTTAAAAAAATTAATCACTCGAGAAGTTTCCAGGAATCTCTCGAAATTTTACTTACCTTTGTCGTCTAAACTGATTCAGTAAAACAGACAAATTATATTAATATTATAGATAGAGATAATCAAAGTGCTATTAAACATTTTAAGTACCATACTTAATTAATAGACCACATAATTAATGTAGTTGTAATACAGAATAGTTAAAATGACTGAGCAAGCTCGAAGCAATAGTATCGTTAGATGTTTCAAATCAATAATGGTAAAACATCCAGGCATTCAAGTCAAAAGTTATCAAATAGTGAGAAATGGACTGCCTCGGTGGCGCAGTGTAGAGTAGAGTACGCGACTACTGTGCTTCGGGCATCGGGTTCAATTCCCGCGTCGGATAACATTTTTGAAAGATCTGCAAGTATTTGTTTCAGTGTTTGAGTGTTTCCATGTATGAGTATATATTTACAAAAAAAAACAAAATATAAGTAATTATATCCATTGTCTAGTGCCCATAATACAAGCTTTGCTTAGTTTGGGAGTAGATGGCGATGTCCGAAATATTTTTTTATTTAATTAATTAATTACAACAAGAAATTACAGAAGTTAAAAATTAAAAACCTAGAAAATATTGATTTTGAAATTTTCTAAAAGTGAATCTAAGCTAGATCTTTATCGCCTCCGAAACACCCTACACACTATATTACATGAAAATCGTTGGAGCCGTTTCCGAGATTCAGATTATAAAAAACAAGAATTGCTCGTTTAAAAAATTTGACTCATTCATAAAACCTGAAAGAAGATCTAGATACTACATAAAACATTTGTTATTACTTGTAATAAGATTTTGAACTTCTGTATTATAAACACGTACAAGTTTTTACTTTTATTGGAGATATTTTTACTGGAGCTTCCTTTGGAGCTCTTCTTATTTATACCAACTTGATACTTGAGTTCCTCACAGCACTTACAGTCCTTTAAAGTAACCAAAATAAACACTAATTTTATTCCAACGCTAATAATAGATTATATGTATGTTTTACAGCCTGTTAAAGTGACTCTGTCTGATGTAAAGTATGAGAAGCAACTAAGAGGGCCACCATGCTCACTGCGAAATAGACAATGCAAGTTGGTAACCTACACTATTGAGCACGTGTAGCATTATCACTTTTATCACACCCCGCTTAAAGGACCCGGGATCATAATAGAAAGGTAACGCGTGTGCTAGTAGTTGTGATGGTGCCTCATCGAGCCCTAGCCTGAGTAACGTAAATAATCGGCTATCTAACAAGGTGATTTNTACTATCACATAGTGAGTTCCGGTCTTTTTTGTTTTATTTTCCATTATAAGCCTTAACAAACATTTATATAAATGTGGTCCATATCTCAACTTCTACCTCCATTATAGTTCATATAAAACACATCAGAATAAAATATTCTACCTTCATTCTATATCAATGAACAGTAAATAGAAATACCACAAGAAAATACAAATCCTTTCTATATATATACATTCTAAGATAGATCGGTTCCATTGGCCACCATTGAGTTTTCACCTACCCCCAATTTTTCTTGTCCTAACTCGATACAACGCTGGGGAACGAAAGTAATGGGTACGCAACTAAATTGAATAGACGTTTTAGGGTTCTCACAAACAAATGCAATCAATTATCGCTACGAAACTTAATCTAGATGGTTCCGTTCTTCTATTGTTATTCCTTTCATGTTACCCGGATTTCTTTAGGCCTAATTTCTTTGATAGAATTTATTACTTTCTCAATTTATTTTCATGTAAACCATGAAGAATGAGCGACTGACATAAAAAATATATTCATGTTTATGATATTCGTTACTAGATTTCTCTGTAGTTTTCTTAGCGCTGAAGTTATTTTGAAATATCTCGAGGTCAGTAAGTTTTTTCTAATTAATAATAATACTCTCGCACATCTCTGAGATGGCCATCGTTTGATTCCAAACTGGACAAAGCCAGACTGCTAATAAATATACTTATATATTTCTAAATATATACGATGTTGTAGATCTAAATACATACATACGATGTTGTAGACTACACGGTTGGCCTCGTGGTTTCAGTGGTCGCCACACCGCTTCCTACTGCGCCAAGTGTTGTGGGTTGAAATCGTACATGGAACAACACTTTGTGTGATCCATAAATTGTTGTTCTAAGTATGGGTGTACTTTGTGTCCATTTCATGTATGTTTGTAAAGATCCCCGTCACACAGGAATATATATTCCTAATGCGGGAGTTGTCTTTTTAACAAAAAAAAGAACAGAAAAAAAATGAAGAAAAAAAAATACCAATGATGATGATATTAATGATAGAGAAGCGTCATTGGCCGCCATAGGGTGGGTCACCATTTTGCATTGTTGCATTGTCTGCATTCGCAATGAGTGTGGTGACCACCACTTTTAGACTCTGGTTATGCTTGCTGAACAAATATCGTGTTCACAAAGGTTTATCCTCGGTGTTAATTAAACCCTCTGACTTACCGGTCATGATCACTAATCAACACTAACTGCGAGCCTATTGCTGGCGATTAGTGACGACAAAAATGAAATATAATACAATCGTAATCGCTCTAATAGAAATTTCCTGGCTCCGCTGAACCCGTTGCATAGATACTGTATATCTGTCATTCCAAGAAGTGCAGGACAAATAAGACGTTTATGATGTACACTGGGAGCTAAGGAATAGCTGAAGGAAAAGCCGAATTGAATTTAATATTGAATCATTTGGTTCAGACTTCAAAGAATTCTGTGAATTTTTCGCTGTCTGAATACAGAACAGTTTTTGGATCTTAACGCGGTATTTTCTTTTTAGTAAATTTTCTAAAAATGAATCCTACCTTGATCGATTTATAGCCCCCAAAATCCCCTGCATACTAAATTTCATGAAAATCGTTGGAGTCGATTTCAAGATTCTGATCATATTTATACAAGTATTGGTCATTTAAATGTATTAGATAGGGACACCTATAGAAGGAGGCACTCACAGCCTAGTTGCACTCGGTGATTAGAAACAATCAGCGAGGGCAAGCAACGACGGTGTGCGGTGTTGTAAAACGGTATTTTTAACAGACAGCTGAGGATTTTGCATTTTACTAACGAGCATTCGCAGTACCATCACATATGACCATCGCAAGTATTAAACATTTTACATATTATTGACCTGTACTAAATTCATATTTAGCTAACATTTACTAATATAAGTTTTATCAAAGAAACGATCGGTTTGAATTTAAGTATAATGAATGTTTTAATTAAAACTGTATACTTTTAGTCGAAATTCAAATTAAATTTATCGTGACTTTAAAAGGCAAACGTAATCAATTTTAGTAATGAAGTTTAGATATTAATCTGTATGATTGTGGTGTACAAATTCAATTTAAAATTACTTTAACCTGTTGTATTTAAGCAAGTTATATTGATTTTGCTAAATGTCTTAGTTGGTAAGAATTGCGTATGAAGAAAAATTAAGTATATGATAAGTTAAAACCCCGGTTTTAAAAAGGGGGTTTACCTATTTTGATTTTATTTTATCTTCCACCTTACTAAGGAGGGAGTGGACTTATTATTTTTCCATTTTCTCGAGGTTTCTTCTGATTGATTTCGTTGCAGGTTCCAAGACTGTTTATTTTTTCCTGGAACTCCCTGGTTGTCACAACTCGGTGTGTCCATGGGTCACTGCTGTTAATCCTAGTTTACAGGAGTTACAGTGGTGAACGTATTAACGGGATTAGTCCCATAAAAAGTCTATCAATCAAACTTTCGATCAATACAAATTCTTTATTGTCAAACATTTTGTGAGAAATAGTCTCACACTAAACATTTGTATAAAATTTAATAAAATTTTAATACGCTTTCCTTCAAAAGAGAATGATTAACGAACGAAAAAATAGAAGAAAAAAGAAATATATAATAGAAGAGAAAAAAATAGCCAGTATAGAAGAATTACTCTAAAAATCTAACTTTTCAGAGTAATTCTACTATACTGGCAATTTTTTTCTCGAAAAATGAATTTTGTTTGTTCGTTGAAAATTTTAGTGCTATTTTATGCTTCCATTGCATTCACTTTTATGTGCCACTTATAATGGTTTCTTTTTAATGTATGTTTTGCTATCCTATTCATCAGTTTTGTAGTAATTATGATTATTGATTTTATGGTTCAACACAAACAAATATTTGCACTTATAATGATGCTAATTTGAGTACTCACCAATCTTGGAATACTTATGTATAATAGCAATATACATGCATATCGCACGCTTAATAAAAATGCGAAAATAGAGATTTCCCAACAAAACGCTTATTCATTGCATAAAGTATACGTAGATTTCGACAGCTGTTCATTTACGATAGATATAACGGATAGTTTTATCGGATTTACCATTATTACATTTTAATTTTATTAATATACTATACCCTCAATTAATCGCAAAGATACATGAATTCGCGTATAGAAAAAGCTTGTAAAACAAATATTGAATCTTAAATTTTTTCTTGATTAATTTAGTTTCAGTGTAATGTCTTGATTAGTGGAGAAGATAGACATATATTCTTCACTAGAGTATAGTTATGGCCTGGGGGAAATAAATAACTGCCACTACCTATGAATATCTGTAACTAAAAAGGTAGCTTAATTAGCAATGCATTTACAACGATGCATTGCCACTTTTTTAGATTTGAAGATTCCTCTTTTAGATCTAAAAGGAAAAGGGGTATGTTGCTGGTCTCTGGAATCTTTTTAGGACTTCACATAAAGCATGGATTTCCCGTATGAATGTTTTCTCTAGCTTTTTGGCAGTCTTTAAGAATGCTGTGAAAGTAATTATCTTGCTCTTTCTAGCATAAAAATGCCACTATAACAGTTTTCTCTGGCTTTCTGGCATACTATAAAAATATTATGAAAAGGGAGTGTAACAGGTAACCTTAAAAAACTATCGTAATAAATTTATTGGAGGAAATGAGAGTAATTTCGTATAAGGTTTTTTGCCTTCTTTTTTTAAACTTCATTTATAAAATATTAACTCCAATTAAAGGGAGAATTTTACAAGTCAAAAGATCTTGTCAATCTTTACTCTTGAACTGCAAACAGCACTTTAAGAAACATTAAACAAAGACTAACTGAGTACAAATTCAATTAAAGTTCTACAAGACATCTTCTTTATTAAAATGTTATAAGTACGTAAATTTAAGTTGACATAATTTCCTTTACAAAAGCGAACATTTAATTTTCAGACAGAATCGTGTCTTTAAAATTGGATCGGAAATTATATATCTTTAAGCATTGATTACGTAAAATTTTAAACCAAGAAAATAATTGCTTACAAAAACTCTATTCAAAAGATACAGCTTCATTATAAAGAAACAGTAAACCTTATAAAATATAAAAATCATTTAATACTAAGAGCGTAAAGCAGGAACAAAATTAATAATTTCATTGAAAGCGATCAAATCCTGCAAGGTTTCAGTTTAAATGTTATTTGGGTAAAACAATTTACAACAATACAAGCTTGGTAAAGTGATCAAATTTAATAAAGTAATCATTCACCGTGCAAATAGAAACATCAACTAAGTAGGATATAATAGGCTTTGTTAAATTCAGTACGTTAACAGTTAAATGAACATATAATGGAAAATATGCTCCATCAGTTTCGTTCCTACACTCATTTATCTAAATATAAGAATAGTGTGCATACAAGACCCTGAGAGATGTAAGAAATATAATTTCATGTTTCTTAATTATCTATTTCAAAGATTCTGCACTTCAAAGATATTTTGATAAAACTTAACTTCTAAACAAGATTCACAGTATTAGGCCCCAAAAAAATAAACATGAGGTCTAAAATGTGATAAGGGAAGGTCTGTGTAGTGACGGATTAAGAATGCGGAGCCCATTCATTACGTGAGTTTTGTAACAGTAATGTAAGAGAACTAACCAGTCGTGATAACAATACTAGAAAGAGAAGGACAACTTAAAATTAACTTAAAATCAATACGTCTGGCCGGTATTGTATAGCAGACTAAATATCTGCTTTTTAAGAAACGGCTTATGTTCAGCGTCGCTATGTGTATATCGCAGTTATTATTCCTTTTTTGTTTATCTATCCTATGAAGGTTTTGGTCGTTTTCCACCATGATGACCAGTCGACTTGGGAACAGAAACAAATAGAAATCCTTAGAGGAGGCTTTTGTTGAAAGACAAGCTGTTAAGAAGAGAGATAAGCCGAATGTCGAGAATCAGTTTTAGTTTAAGTTAATTTATTGTTTTCTATCACTATCGTTATTATTCTCTTTAAAATGTTTAGTTAAATAAGGTAAATTCTAACAGCAATTCTAACAAATTCTAACAGTATTTTATTTTATTTATTTTGTGACCAGAAAGAGACCACTAAAATTACACTATCACTAAAATATATCTATAAAATAACATACTACACCCTCAATTTCGTAACACCATTTGTATCAATTATTTATTACACACATACTTTATCATGCACAAAGCCTTTAAATTAATAACAAACGCGACCTTACCCCTTCCACAGTATCAGTAATTTCATATCAGACCGAAATTAATACAGCACTTATTGAAGGTAACCTCTTACATGTATACCTCTCCCTTTCTTTCACATATAAATTTATGGAGATACAATATACAATCACGTGGGAAGTACCGATAACCAATTTATACCGGTTATATCTAGATGGCGTAAAACGTTAATCAAAGGGTACTTTATTAAGGTTTTATAGGCAAGGGCGATTCTTTTATTGGCTTTTTCAGGCCAGTAATAGCTTTATGAGAGCAAATGATAAACGAAAGGCCGAATTGGATTTAATGAAATTGTGGAGTTTTTTTAATGTGGTAGGCCATGAACATGTTGTCATTAATTTTTATTGGTTAAAAGATTCGTATTGAATATTATATTAAAATGGATTTCAAATTGTTGAGTTTCGAACTCTTTCAGCTTTTGAATAGGGGTCACATTAGATTGTTATCAATGTTAAAGTGGAATCAATACTAATATCATAAGGTCGTAGAGTTTGTTAATTTGGTTGAATGAAACTCAGAACCTAGTTGACTTTTTTTTAAAATTTAATAGTTCATTTATCTAGAAAGGTTTATAGGATATACGAAATAACGCTAGCACTTAATGGAACCGAGCATTTTCAAAACAGGAAAAGAAATGTACCGAATTGGGGGCAAACAAGCAGACGTCTCGCCAGATTTCGCGTTTACCGTCACCCATGAACACCCGCAACACCAGAGGCATCACAAGTGCGTTGCTGGCTTTTGGGGGCATGGGGAGGTAGATGGGGAAAGGGGTTAAGGGATGGGTCTCCGGTATCCTCACTCTCTCGGTGCTGTTTCACACCGGTTTTCTATAATGCCGTGGTATCACTCCGGTCAAGCAAGCCCATTCATGCCGAAGCGTGGCTCTCCCACGGCAGTCTATATAGTTCTTTAATAAAATTAAAGTATCTGTTTGTTATTTCAAATTAACAGCTTGTCACTTAATCCATATGAAAGTATATACGGTACTTGTATAAAAAAAGCAATTTTTAAATTTTTGTCTGTCTCTTTGTTTCGGCTAATTTTAAAGCGGCTAAGCTCCTTTTTTAAGATTATGTCACGTCTGCGTCTCTTTTAAATCATGCTCGACTCTCACTGATCCAGGCGTGTTGTATAATATCTTAGGCAAGCGATCAAAACAAACATTAAAAAAACGTGAACATCAGTTTGATAAAAACACGTGACACAAGAATTATATAATGATGATGATGTAGCTCTAGTCGATTTCCGTCACGGCACCCAGTTTTAACGGAGACCAGCCAACTACGCAGGAGAACTCTCTGTTCCCATACTCTCACAATCCGCTACCACCGAGGAGAGATCAGGTGCAGTATTGTATGTTTAATTGTAAGATTTAGGTGTCTACATTTTATATAATATAATTCAAGTACCAGCTTTGGTGAGAAAAGAAATTTCTTTTAGTGCCACAAAAAACAGGCCTGGTTACAAAGTTATAGCACCAATTTATTACAAGCAGACGTAAGTGAAATTCTATAGGTTGAAAGTTTTATACATTCACCTCACGTATTCTTCCAACCCAACATTCCAAGGGTCAATATGGGGCTGTTCTTAGTAAATAAACTATTTACTAGGTCAATATGGATCAGGGGTCAAACTTAAATGAGTTCATTTATGAAGGGCGCATGTAATGGAATTAGTAGCACGCATTCAAAACATTGGTAATAATTTAGTTTGAGAGGAATAAATCAATATGGTATGTTTTATTTGTTATGTTGTTTGTTTTCATATTATATTTTGTGGTTAAGGAAAGCAAACTGATCGCAACTTGCAACTTTCTACCCCTGATGTTTCTGACTTCAAAGGTTCAAAGACCTCACTTATTTGTTTTATGACCTAGTGGTATTATTGAACTGCTGTACAAAAGCTCGTCATCGTCGTCCAAATGATACCGTGAAGAAAATATACCGTGGGAGAGCCACGCTTCGGCATGCATGGGCCGGCTCGACCGGAGTGATACCACGGCCTCACAGAAAACCGGTGTTAAATAGCGCCTGCGCTGTGTTTCACCGAGTGAGTGAGGATACCGGAGGCCCATAATCTAACCCTTCCCCTCATCCCCCTCCCCATCCCCCAAGGCCGGCAACGCACTTGTTATGCCTCTGGTGTTACGGATGTCCATGGGCGGCGGTAATCACTTACCATTAGGCTCGTTGCCTCCTATTCCATAAAAAAATAAAAATAAATGAAAACGTTGTTATAAATGAATATTTAATGTTTAATTTATTTCTGGAAGTACTAAGAAATGTATGTGTTTAGAAAAAGGGATTAGATGACAATTATTTACCATTGTTTTCTGTATATTACTCACATCCATGTTTATCACTCTCAACTTTTCCCCATCTTTTATCAACTTTAACGTAAATTACTTATATTTATTTTATATAATTTATTTTTACTCAAATCTTTATCACTGAAAAGTAAACATTCATTAAATCAGCGCCCACACTTGTTAATTTAAGCCACAATTATGTATTACTAGGAGGCATACCCGTCCTTTGCGGTACTATTATTCTCTTTTAAGCATAACTAATGGCTTTTTTTTATTTATAAGCTGTCAACATCTTGCGTTATGCAAGAGTCCTTGTTTTTCATTTTTTCCTAGATCTTTTCTTAGTATTTTTGGTGTTCATTATATTATTTATTTTTGTCTACTATTTTCGTGCAAATTATTTCTGCAGACTTTAAAAATGCGGTACTTTTGTCTGAGTCCTTGATCAAAAGGTGTGCCTCTTCCTTTTTCAGTTGTACCCCAAGACCTTGCTCAGCGTCATACCGTAGTGCCATAACGAATGGTTAGGACACAGGAGATAGACTAACATCTAAATAAGGAATAGATAGTGAAAATGAGATTGACACTAAGATATCTCGACACTTTGGTATTAAGTATTCATAAATATTTTCCTTCCTGTAATTGTTAGTTCTAAAAGTATGAACACTACATAAATAACAACTCCCAAATAAATTTCGAAACAGTCAAAAAAAAAAACAACAACCCATAATGCCCCACTGCTGGGCTCGGGTCTCCTCTCAGGAGAGGGTTAAGGCCATACGTCCCCACGCTGGCCAAGTGCGGGTTGGGGACTGGCAAGAATACGTTGTGGCTATGTAAATCTTGCCTTTGGATGTTTTGAAGCCGCCCGAAGGCCTCCAACTAAGCTTCACGACCGTTATCNTTGTGGCTATGTAAATCTTGCCTTTGGATGTTTTGAAGCCGCCCGAAGGCCTCCAACTAAGCTTCACGACCGTTATCGTATGATAACAACCGGGACCGACTGCTTAACGTGACCTCCGAATCACGGAGACGCTCATGGTAACATGCCACCAGCGGTCACCCATCCAGGTACTGACCGCGCCATCGTTGCTTACCCTCGATGATTGTTTCTAATCACCGAGTGCAACTGGGCTATGAGCGCCACGGAACAGTCGAAACAGTCAAACGCTATAAATAGCAAGCGAACTTCTGTCCTATTCTTCATTATTCCTCATATCAAAGTTTCATGAAGCGGTACGATGGTAAGGAGTCGTCTGGCCGGCTCTTAAGTTAAAAGCTTTCGGGGGCCATTTCCGACACCTGCTCTCTTTAACAGCTGCTTACAATGTGTCATGCGCGTTGTTTGATAACACTAAAAATACCAGTATTATAACTATATTGGTACTTTAACAATGCTATAAATTTCAAAATAACAGCCAAAGCAGCAGTAATAGCAGCAGAACTTGTACTATGTCATCTATTTTATAATTTTACAATAAGCGCACATTTTTTTTGTAAATCACACATATTACTATACACAGAAAACACCCAAACTCTAAAACAAATATTTGCAGATACTATTAACCTTTGGTCCGATCTGGGAATCGGTACCACGCAAACGCTACCACTGCGCAAACAAGGCAATCATATTATGGTATCCGGTCAGCTGATAAACATACTTGTAATTTTCTAAATATATAAATACGATAAATAAATCAAACCTTACAGAACAAGTGGTCATGCACGATTATTTGCCCTGGGTGGGAACGATATCCTCAACATTGGGTTTAGCAATCAGTGTCAATAATCACTTGACCGATAAAACACATTATACCTCTAGTATTTATACCAAAGACAGATTTTAAAGCACAGCTATTTTTTCTCATAAAAGTAAATGTATTATAGAATACTAGGAAATACAAACAGAACGACGCAATCTACTTACATAAGTAATGATTTTATGACTTGAGGATTGGATTGGTAACTTCATATGTATTTCAAATCGTTTTGGACGATAGGTGATACCTTATTTGAGATACGCCTCTTTTTACGTTGAATTTTCTCTTGAAATATGTTATTTTAAGAATCTCGACATTTTATTTTAAAACTAGCCGACCCGTGCCCGCTTCATAGGACGTTAACCACCAGCTTTTTTTAGATTACTTTTTCAATTCGATTTCGATTTGATTCAATTTTCAGGATCGAATCAGTACTTCCGAAGATTACCCTCTAGAACCATACAAACAAAGTTAGAAATTGTGCCTGTTTATAATATTATGTATAGACGAGTCAACTCCAAATAAAATGTTTTGAGTCGCGTCCCACATCAATTAATCACTTCACTATTTTTATGAATACTGATTTATAGATTTTATTTTATCAATTGCTGAGAAGCTTGCAATATTGCCTTGGGAATTTATCCTGTAAGAATATTATAGAAGTTTTAATTAAATAAATAAACAACATTACTATCATAATTTCTTAGAAAAAGTTTTTTAATCTCGACACTGGTATTAAACCTCAACACTTCAGAGAGAGCCGTCGGTCCTTGTTGTCATAATAACATCTCTAGCCATCTTCACGACAAGTTGGAGCCCAAAAAAGTCCAGCAATGGTCTTTCTACAGAACTTCGATATGGGTTAGCACTTAGATTAAGAAGGTCTAATGATATCTACTTAAAAAAATAACTAAATAACCCAACTTAGATTAGAAACAACGTTCAGAGGAATGGAGCTCGAATTTCGTGTGAAGGCTTAAATAGGCATTATATTGAACAGAAATAGAATCTTTCATCCAGCTGCGTCCCGTGGTGTTAGTACCCACGGCTTTCATTGTGTAGATAATTCAGAGCGAAACTTATCTAAAATAAAAGAGCCAGTAAAAACTCATCAGAAGCTGTTCCAGAATTTAGCCCGAACAGGCAGAGACAAAAAATTTTTTTTTAAGAAAGTACCCTATATTCTTTCATACGAATTTAGTGAAATGCAGTTGATTTGAGATTACAAATAGACACTTCAATTTCATGTATTTGTATAGATATCATATTAGTTCTTTTGTTTTACTGACTTTGTGAAGAACCAAACGATATTTTTTTTAAGAAATATTGCAATAACGGTTACATTGTTTTTGCTTAAGTTTTCTCAACAAGTTTGAACAAGTCATCGTTAAGTTGTCATACTCAGATTGAAAATTACTGTAAGACTTTAGTCTTACAGTAATTTTTATTTTAATAAATGACCCGACTCATAAACTCTATTATAAATACGTGTTAAAATCGTTGTAAAAAAGACCCTGAACACATATCAATCACGAGGGATTATGATAATCTGGGGTACCTACCTTGTTTTTGCTCATCGTCAACATTATAAAATACTGTTCACTATGCATAGTAATAATGTCCTGAGGCTTAAGAGATTTCGTTTTATGATGGAGGTGGTTAGAAAATATGTGCCTAGCCACAGCGCTTTAATTTAGAACTTTATATTTTTATAGACTTGCGGATAGATCCTGCGGGGGACCTGAAATAACAATTTACCCGTAGTATAAAGAACAATGCGATTAACGCCGCGGGGAAAATGTAGTCTAAAAAAGGAGCCTTAGTTACTCCTTATATCATCAAGTATCGTATGTAAAGTATGCCAATGAAAGTCCCGTGAAAATCGATCAAACCGTTCCAGAGACTTGTCGAACAAATAGACAGGTGAATATTTTAAAATTATTTTTTGATCTAAGTACCGTATAAAATTTCATATGGATTTAGTGAATAGCTGAAATCACAAATATACACTTCATCAATAACCAATAAGCTCCCACTACCAGTCTCGAGTCTCATCTTAGGAGGGGCTTAAGGCCATACGTCCCCACGCTGACCGAGTGCGGGTTGGGAACTGGCAAGACAACGTTGTGGCTACATAATTTTGCCGTTGGATATTTTCAAGCCACCTCCAACTAAGCTTCACGACTGTTATCCTATGATTACAAATGGGACCGATTGCTAAACGTCACCTCCGAATCACGGAGATGCTCATAGTGACATGCCACCAGTGGTTAACCTTCCAGGTACTTATCCGTGCCATCGTCGCTTGCCCTCGCTGATTGTTTCTAATCGCCGAGTGCAACTGGGCTATGAGCGCCCTCGGTGATTAAATAAATAATATAATAAATAAATATTTCGGACATTTAAACACACAACGCCATCTAGTCCCAAACTAAGCAGAGCTTGTATTATGGGTACTAGACAACTGATATATAGAAGATACATAGAAAATACCCAAACTGCGAAACAAATATTTTTTAGGAGCATACAAACATTTTTCCGACCCAGAATTCGAACCCGAGACATCATGGACAGCAGTCGCCTACGCTACCACTGCGCCACCGAGGCAGCTATGCTATTGTTTCTAATCACCGAGTGCAACTGGACCATAAGCGCGTTTTGGGCTATAAGAGGTTTCTTTTAGAAGGAAAAATACCTGGCAGTGGGACACCTGGTCGACCACGAAGGAAGTGAATAGATGACATCGTGGCCTGGACCGGACTAAAATATCACCAAGTAAAAGAGACCGCTCATGATCACGAGGGATACCGTCTGCTGACCTCTAAATTGCATTTGACAATGGCGCCCCATGATGTTGATGATGATAGTATAACGTATTAGATTACTGCACTGAACCTTGGCTAAGCAGTCGTAATGCCCCTCTGTCGATCAGTACGGTAATTTAATATACAAATGCAAATCAGGGGTGGGGAAGTTAACTATTCGAAAATATTATGACAAAAACAATACATAAATATAATTTAACGAAGCAAAGAACCACGAATGAGTGCCTTCACTAATAAATTTTGAACCGCAAATACGTTTAGCTTATTTAGTCAATCGTATATTGGGTCAACGACCATCAAAAGTAAAGGTTCAACGCCCATAAAGTTTCATACGACTCTTCATGCTCGATATTTTCCGGTTGATATAATCCTTTTATAGAGCCGAATGGAGAGCGCACTTGTAAAAGGCCGAATTCACACATTTTTTTCCAATCCCTATCAGTATAGGTATCATTGAACGTATTTACGAATGAAAATATTGCCACAAAAGTATTTAGCATCGTAGCATTTTATAGTGACAAACTGACCCACACAATTTCGTCTGTGTCTCTTTTCAATCATGCTCGGCTCCTATTGGTCCTATCTTAGGCACGCCTTAAACATACATTAAAAACGTGAAAATCGATTCAATAGTTTTGATGTTCATCGAGAGCAACGCCGTGACACAAGATAAATAAATAATAAATAAATATGTTCTGACATTTTAACACACAACGCCATCTAGTCCCAAACTAAGCAAAGCTTGTACTAAGGGTACTAGATAACTGATATTAATACTCAAATACTTTTTTTTTAAATACATACACATTATTCATAGAAAATACCCAAACTCTGAAACAAATATTTGCAGACAGAAACAAACATTTGGTCCGACTCAGGAATTACGTTTCGGAGGTCACGTTAAGCAGTCGGTCCCGGTTGTTATCATACGATAACAGTCGTGAAGCTTAGTTGGAGGCCTTCGGGCGGCTTAAAAACATCCAACGGCAAGATTCACGTAGCCACAACGTATTCTTGCCAGTCCCCAACCCGCACTTGGCCAGCGTGGGGACGTATGGCCTTGACCCTCTCCTGAGAGGAGACCCGAGCCCAGCAGTGGGACATTATGGGTTGTTAAAAAAAAAAAAAGAAAGGAATCGAACCCGTGACCTCTAGCACAGCAGTGGCATTCGCTACCACTGAGCCACAGAGGCAGTCGTTATATATAATAGATAAAAGCAAGAGTTGTACATAATAGATACAATACATGAAGAACTAACACTGTGGTGTACGCATTAACCAATCCACAAAGGAATTTAACACTAAAAGTATTACAATAAAGAAAATATATACTTGTTACTATATAACTTTATTATATAACTTTCAGCCAAATAATACATACAAAAATTTAAGTCACTTTATAGTCTTTGTTTTTATGTCCTCCTAGCCGATGACGGCCAAGGCGGCCAGTCTCAACGAAGTCCAAACAACTATGTAGAAGATATTATAGTACACAAGTGTGTGCGCAAATAAAGATGCACTCTCTGTTCCCTCACCCTCACGATTCGATAGGAGGGTTATCCGACAAGACCGTGGAGAGATCAGGAGCTGGACCGAGCTATACGTGCTCTTCGAGGCACGGGGGCACGGGGGGTAATAAAAAAAGTCAAATACGCTTTTTGCCCGACCCGGGATTCAAACCCGATACCTCTTGATCGACAATCACCGATGCACCATCATAGGTCAACCGCTAAACCAACTAGGCAGTCTTTGTTTTAAGGTCGTATTGCCGTGACAAAAACTGCACGAAAGAATGTATATAGTCTGAAAGTTATCCCTCGACAAATTAAAACACAAATTGCAAGAAAACAAGACTTTGGAATATGAAAACATAGACAAATTAAAAAGAATTTTCATCGCTAATATGTAAAAATATTCAACCTGACTTATTATTTACATAAAATATGTCCAGGAAACACGTCTTCCTTTTTAAATAGCTTAAGAAAAACAGTTCCTAATTAACTGAATAAAGCAATAATTAGGCAAATCACTAGTGTTAACAAGCGCGTTTTATAACTCTTTATAATTATATATTAATAACACCTTACTAAAAAATTATTAAGCACTTTTTGACACGCTTTTATTAGTAATTTCTAACTATAAATTAAGTTAATTAAAACGTATGTGCGCGTAAAAGTAACTAACCTACTTTGAACTTGACTACCGTAATAATATAAAACTTTATTTAAGTATGTTGTTTATATGACAACACTAAAACATGACATCTTGGAGTTACGGAACGTTTTAACATCAGCTTTAGTGACTACTATGCCCTGATGCTGTCGAGAAAAACGATGTTTTTGAGGAGTATAGATCATATCCATTAAAAGGTGATGACTTGGGATGGTGACATTTAGTTTTCTTATTTTTTTGAGACCACTACAGACTACAGTGTACTACTAACTAGGCTGGCCCCGCGATATTACTAGCGCTTTTTGTTTTGTTTTGGATCAGATATTGTTCAGGATTTTATTATTTCTAGTTAAAAATTAAACTAGTCTGAGTTAATCCTTATAACATCAGCCATGTATCAGTGAAAGTCCCGTCAAAATCATTTCAACCGTTATATTTTTTTTTGGACCTTATTTTTTTTTATAAATGTTTTTTATTGTAAGTACTTTATAGTATTTCATATGTATTTAGTGAAATTACAAACAGACACTTTAATTTTATATAGATTTTCATAACGTAATCAATGAAAACATAATTAGATTACTACTTTTATAAACTTTTTTTTAATACAATTCCCGCATTAGGAATATAAATTCCTGTCTCGCGGGAATCTTTACAAACATACATGAAACGGACACAAAGTACACCCAGACTTAGAACAAGAATTTATGGATCACACAAAGTGTTGTCCCATGTAGGATTTGAACCCACAACACTTGGCTCAATAGGAAGCGGTGTGGCGACCACTTCAACCACTAGGCCAACCGTGCAGTCAATATATTATAGATATAATATTTGAAACTACTAACCCTACTCTCTATAAAAGCCGAACTCTCAAAAAAGAAGCTTTTCATAAATCAATTTCATAAAATATTCAATGACCCGTAAGTTCAGGAAAAAGAAACATAAATATATTCACAGTTAATGTATATGCTTAACCTGAATACACACGTATACCCAACTAGTTTCTCGAACGACGGGGACTCTTTATCAATCAAATGATAAAAAATAAAATAACTTCTCCACTCTATGGACACCTCGACAGTTATATATCATTGCGATACGATCTTCTGGACATCTATTGGGTGAAACTATTCTACCCCATTTTTGTCGTTTATAAGAACATTTTCTTTTAGGGTTCCGTTCTCAAAAAGGCAAAACAATGTGATTTTTATATATAATATGAACTTGCCAAAGTAAATACTTTATCTTATGGAAAGCATTTACAGATTCCGAGAACAGTGATTGCCATACTCAATGTGAAAGCAGACAAATAATGTAACATGTTGACCACAAAACAGCGGCCTGTTGAGATATTTCTGCATCATTGGACCTTCGGACGCAGGTACCAACGAAACACGACAGCACAATTACTGTCATTTTAGGCTGGTCTTCTATGTAAGGATAGTACCGCCTCGGTTAGTTCGTAATCAGCAAAAAATCTACTATATTTTAGATTTTTGGAAAGGGTATATTATCATCAAGTCAAAATTTTCATAGGTATCAAATAGGTAATATACATCATACTTTGTTGAGTATAGGCTTTTCCTTCGAAACAAACTAAAGAACATATACCTGTAAGGACTATATTATTTCTGAATCAACAGAGATGGATAGAGGAGGAGGAGAACTGTGGGAGAGCCATACTTCGGCATGCATGGGCCGCCTCGACCGGAGTGATACCACAGCCTCACAGAAAACCGGTGTGAAATAGCGCCTGCGTTGATATTCACTGAGTGAGTGAGGATACTGGAGGCCCATAATCCAACCCTTCCCCTCATCCCCCTCCCCATCCCCCCAAGGCCAGCAACTCACTTGTGAAGCTCCTGGTGTTGCGGGTGTCCATGGGCGGCGGTAATCGCTTATCATCAGGTCATAAGACTGCTCATTTGCCCCCTATTCCAAAGAAAAGAGGAAAGAAAATAAGAAAATTGATTGATCGACCCCCAAATAAAGTAGGGAAAAGGTGGAGAAATGATGATGTGCATATAAAATAAAACCTGATTAACAAAGTCTTGTTATACACACAACTAATATCGATATTATATCAATGATAGTACAATAAAAACAATTATTAAGAATTAATCAAATCAATCATTTAAACAGATTACTACGGGACTGATGTAACAATTAATGAACATGATTTATCTTGCCGATCAATTAATGAACTATTCTGGCATCTTATTTCAACTCCAATGGTACTCTTTTTAATATTTCCAGTAGAAATCATGTACAGTACATTAAAATTTTCTGTAACATTTTGGGTTCTGATAACAGTGCTTTTCTCCGCAATATCCGACGTTAATAAAAATAAACTACCCGTATGTTAGGCAGAGGCATAATCATCACCACCGAAAAAATACCTTTTTATTTGAGATTATTCTGTAATGGGTTTGGACTTACCTCTCTGAAAACTAATTCGAAGTGGGAGCCTCGGAAAATTTAAATTTTCCGATAACAACTTCACTTATGTATACTCGCTCGTTTGGTTTTTTTTATACACATAAGATTTTTTTTTAAAGTTAATCATTATGTAAGAGGTAGCGTAATGGCTGGTATGTCAAAATTGCAGATCAGTAGTGACTGGTTCGAATCATACTAAGTATGCTATTATATTGAAGATACTATCAACACAGATATTTAAGTTGGTTTAAAGAGTTCAAAAGAATACTAGTAATATGTTTAGGTCTTCGTAATATTCTTTAAAGAACTGATACGACTAAGCCCTAGTGATAACTATAAAATTACAAATTAAAAGTACAGAGAGAGATTACACTTTTAAGTTCAAGATAATGGAGCTTTTACTGGTTGAATTGGTGGAATCAACTAGGTCTTAATAAATTTATATGCTATAATAATAAATACATAATATGTATGTGTAGGAATATAGTCGTATATATGTATGCTATGTATGTATTACTGTATATATTTTGCCACAATAATTATACCACTATAGCTAACCTTTCTATTAAGTGCACCTACCTCACCTTTCTTTCCTCAATCAGTTGACTGTCAGATAATGCCTTAGGTTAAGTCCGGCAGTGCACGTATAAAGTAATAAAATAAAAAAAATAAAAAGATGCGAAGTCGAGACATCAAATAACTTCGTCGGATTAATAAAAGAATGATGATTAAACTAACCTGACAGTACGTATATTCATGTATGTAAAAACTTCTTCATTTATATCAAGTTTTCTTTAAAGTAACAGCCTAATATATTATTTTTTAATTATTGAAACTTTTATAAGGAAATGGGAGAAAACATATTAGCAGATTTCTCAAAAGGGAAGGTAAAGAAAAAAAAATAATCTCCACCTTCTGTGTAGGTAATAATGAATGAACTTTTTCTAAACAGATATCCGAATAAATTTTCGAAATCTACATTTTCTCAAGCAAAGTTGAATGCACTTTAACCGCAAGGTTTAGTTTACAAGCAACGAATTATTTTAAAAAAAACCGACTGCACCAATATCTGCCATCTTTAGCAAATTCATTGAAGAACTGAAATAAAAGATTTTTTTTATGTACTCATATCACTCTCACGACTAAGACCTATATTGACTATTGATTGCACTCACATAAAAATGCGACAAGCAGTTTGGGCTCTAGGGTGTGTCAAAGAAATATACACATACATACACTTGGAAAATTTAACCCTCTTTCTTTCGAAGTCGGGTAAAAAGATAAATAAATAAAATAAATATTTAAGACATCTAACACACAATGCCATCTAGTCCCAAACTAAGGAGAGCTTGTATTATGGGTACTAACAACTGATATAAATACATATATACTTTTTTTTTGTAAATACATACATATCATACATAGAAAACACCCAAACTCCGAAACAGATGTTTTATACGTATTGTTATCGCCCAAACTATTAAAGAATTACGCGATTGGACTGTAAATTTTTCATAAAATTGAAATATTACGTCTGAGGTAGACATCCATAATTCTAATACCGTCGACACAACTTCTTGCGCAAGGTATCGTATTGTCACGTACATTGTACACCGTCTATTGAAGGTATTCATTGTTATGCTGTACACTGCTGGTTCCACTAACTATTCGATTCATGACAAAACTCTAGGGGCGTAATGTAAGGAAGGAGCGAACGACTCTTGGATAATGTTAGATTACATTACTTGTATTGAAGTGTTAAATTCAATTCAACTCAGTTACGTAAATATGTTTAACGGTAGAGGATACCTGATTTTATATATTACGTTTCTTATTATTTAATTAATTTTTGGATTTTACGGTATTTTTATAATCAAGGAATGTTTTTAAAAATGAATTTTTATATAATATACATATACATGTCAAATAAAAATTCATTTTTTCGACTCTAATTATTGTAAAATGTGGTGTATACTTTGATGACTTTTTGATAAGATATTCAATACAAATATCTTATCAAAAAGTCATCAAAGAAATAACAGATATATGTTATTGCCAAGTCTGATGGCGTTATGTTGGTACATATGTCTCTCTCCTATGCCGACAAATTCGGCCATTTTGAATGTTCAGTTAATAGTTGACATCTGCTTTGCTTGCGCGTTTTGGTTCATTTTCGATTTTTACCTATTCAAAAAATGGAACAAAGAATTTGTATAAAATTTTGTGTGAAAAACGAAATTAAGTGCGCGAATGCATTCCGAATGTTGACTGTGGCATACGGAGAAGCTACTTTGGACAAAAGCAACGTTTATCGGTGGTACACAATGTTTTGATAAGGCCGAGAAGATGTAAACGACGAAGAGCGTGCCAGACGCCCGAGGACTTCAACAACAGACGAAAAAATTGATGATGTGAAGAAAATGGCATTGGCCAATCGTCGAATCACCGTTAGAAAAATTTCGGAGGACCTAGGCTCGTGCCATTCGATTTAATCGATAATTTGGGCATGAGAGGGGTCGCCGCAAAATTCGTACCAAAATTGTTCAATTTCGATCAAAAACTGCATCGCATGAACGTTGCTAATAACATGTTGGAATCTGTCCACGACTTTTTCTTGTTCCTGTGAATTTTTCTTGTTCCCGAAACTAAAGAGGCCCATGAAAGGACGACGCTACGCCACGATTAACGAGATAAAGACGGCATCGAAGGAGAAGCTGAACAAGATACAAAAAAATGATTTTTTGAAGTGTTTCGAAGATTGGAAAAAACGTTAGCACAAGTGTATAATATCTCAGGGGAATTACTTTGATGGAGACAAAATAAATATTGACGAATAAATAAATCATTTTTGAAAATATACGAAATTCGTGACACTTTTTGAACACACTACCTAAATAGTTTAATCATCAGGTTTGGAAATAAAGTAATTACTTAATCGACACATTTCAAATATAAAAAAAAATTGGTGAAAAACCCCATGAAATTATTGTAACCATCATAACCTCACATGATCGACTAATGATAATAATCCATAATTCAGTAAAACACTTTCAAAGACATGAAAAGGAAATGTAATGGATGTTAAACGGCAAACATTCATATTACGTGAGCTAAATAAAGCCCTCATCTACGAGATATAAATGGGGGACGCGTGCCGAAGACACCTTACGCTATGAGGTCACGAGCAATGGGAGCCCTAGTAATATTTTCTGAGAAACTTTTCGCAGTTTTTGTTGAGTATAACGTTTTTTGGACACAATTTGGAAAGGTATTACCTATTGCCGTTGGGGAAGTTGATATGATAAATTAAGATTTATCGAAAAAAAAATGCATTATACATGTCGAAGATACATGGTAGCCATCTACCCAATAGATCGTCATAAAAATTAACATACAATTTATATAAGAAATTTGTCACTTCCTAAGGAAAAGCTTATGTCAAGCGCTCGACTTATAGAGGCCGTTGTTGATGTTAATGATGACGAATAAAATCTTACTTCTAAAATTTTAATTGAACTGGTCCAGTTAGGTTTTATAATTAATAGAACCAGGATAAAATGGCGACTTAAAATTATTTGTCAATCCTACCAGAGTAACTTGTAAATCTTTATTTAACTTTATGCAGCTTTTTTGTGTTACTCTTAACTTTAAGAGTATAAGCTTTAAGTTGAAAATAGCAGAGAATCATTGGTCAAAGTTAAATAGCGTTTATGAGAAAGGCTGTAAATCTTCAACTGTCTGAAGATCTCTGTAAACATATCAACGGATTATATTAAATTATTCTGTTGTCACACGTAGATGCCAACAAAATGGTTAGCTGACCCGTTTGGCATTCTACATTGGGTTGCAAGCCAACTTCATCTGTTATACAACTGTTCCTTTAACAAATCTTACAAATGTATGACAAGAAAAGAATTATTTCTTACCTAGTTTCTCACACATTTATTTTCTTGGCAGTGATAAATATGAACCCATTATGAGTGAGCCATTGCCGGTTTGACCCGAGTGATAAAAGAATGTGAGTTCATCGAAGGTGAGCAAATTCGGGTTTAAGCAAAGTGGTATCAAGACCTCAAAGAATTTTTAAGCGAGTGAATGAGGTTACTACAGACTCTGTTTTCAGTTGTGGAGGTGAAATGAACTCCCGAGCAGCTTTTATTTTGAAGTTTAGAGTACAGTTAAACATACTAGATCAATTGAAAAATTTAAGGTATCTTTATTTAAAAAAGTATGCCACTGTCGGACTATCTGTAATTTCCGACAGAAAAGGCGTTCTTACTAACCGCATTATATTTTTATACAGCCTATGTCAACAAAAATAATAAGAACAGAAATATCTAAACTCAAAGACTCGAGACTGTCACAAAACAAACCTCAAAGAAATTGGCTCATCGAAGTACGCGGACACTATACAATATTGATTGACGTCAAATGCCAAGAGTTTCCGACGCGATGTCGTCAACAGAGTGGAAATAAAACGCAATGACAACCACGGCCATATTTTAGTGCAGAGCACTCATTGTATGATAGTACAGTCATGCGTATGAATTATATTTATGATTGGCTTTTTGTATTTTGATATACCTATTCAATTCAATTTTCAATAAATATATTATAATAATTGTTTTCACGGGAATTAATTTGATCACTTATTCAAAGATATTACATACCTCTGATTTGCCTGAGGTTTCGACCAGGTTATACCTTTTAAAAAGTGATCGCGTTAGTTATGTGAAAATAGTTCTTATATCATGAAACGCGAAAGTTTAAAAGTTAGTAACTACTAATTTTATAGATTCTAAAGTAATTCTCGCTGTCTGTTACATTTTTAGAGCTAAACCGCCGCACCGATTTCAAATAAATAAAGTATAGACATACTTTGATTTTTAAGGAAGGACATTTACCACTTTTTACTGCTAAAACCGACACACGTACGCCGAAGCTGCGGGAAAAACAAGTAACCAATAAATTTATGCTAGAGGTATCCCTGTGCTGGCCCGACTATGCCTAATATCTCTAATTTATATGTGTCATCATTTATATCATTGGCTTTCTTTCTTACTTTATTTGCCTTTCAAGATACTAAAATGTTTTTTTTTGTATTGAATACCAAAAGCACCAGATTGACAGCAATAGGCTTGCCCTCTTTTACTTAAGTGGGACTTACAGATTTCATGAGTATAGTGGGTTCACGTCATGGTTGGACTTAGTTGGTTTCAAACTCATGGCCACATATTGTGATAGTTTGACATTATTGAATTTAATAAAACACGATAAACAAGACTACGAGAGTCAATAATATATAAATAATATAAATATTTACACACATGCCGTGTTCACACTGTGTGTATTACAAGTTGAACTTATATAATCGTGTTAAAAATATCTAAACGACTTTAAACCAAATCGATCGTAAAGGAATAAAAAGTTAAGAATCGCTGTACAAAACGAAGCTGTTAAAACCTAGGCCTTTCATCCTTTATGTCTTGAGGTATTCAGAAAAAGTCGCAACCAGATCTAAAAGATTCCATTAAAGGCATTTAAGAATATTCCCCGTCTCTGAATGGAGTTGTGATAATTAAAGAAAGATAACCGTACATTAAAAAAATGTAGAATACAAAGAAACGTGGGTCAATTATAGGATTTTATTTGCAGCGGTCGGATTTTAAATGTGTATTCAGCCTTTAAAAGTCCTTTAACTTTTAAATATATGCTGGTAAAAAATAATATAAACACACTTTTAATGATTGTCTGCTGTACAGTTTTTACTACTAAGTATTTGTAATTGATTATGCAGTGTAGATGTTTATTTGAGTCAGAGTTTTTTTATGGAATAGGGGACAAGCGAGCAAATGTATCGCCTGCTTGTTTGTCCCCTATTTGGTAAGCAATTACCGCCGCCCATAAACACCCCCAATACCAGAGGCGTCACTAGTGCATTGCTGGCCTTTGGGGGATGGGGAGAGGGATGTAGGGAGGGGTTGGGATATGGGCCTCCGGTATCCTCACTCACTCGATGAAACACAGCGCAAGCGCTGTTTTACGCCGGTTTTCTGTGACGCCGTGATATCGCTTCGGTCGAGCCGGCTCTCTGGAATCTCCTTTTTAAATTTGAACTAAAAAATCTTTTTAGTTCAAATTTAAAAAGGAGATTCCTTTCAGTAAACAATTTATTGTAACTCTGATTTATTACTGTTATTTAATATGTTGATTTCACATTTTAAAATGTAAACAACAACTAAAGCTAAAGTTAGAGCATCATATACTATACAGTTCTAAGCCACAGCGTTCCTCAACCGCAATGAAAAAAACAAAGCTATGACATTAAATAGCCATATCTGATACATCGACGAATACGAGTTTGCTTCACGCACCATTACCCATGAAATTACCTCAAAAAGGGGTCAAAGTCAGAGTAAGTAAGTTTGAGGTGGGTTCCGTCCTTTGCAATTTTGGATGTTGTTGTTTTGTGTTTTTGATGTCTGTTTCCGGGTGTTCTGTTTTCGGATACTATATCTGTGAATATTGTTATTCCACTTTAGTGCAAGATAGAAGAGTCTGGTATTATTTTATCGTGTATTTATCAACCACTAATACATTTATTAAGTAGCTTTTATTGGTGTCATGAGTATTCTGATTTCAGTGGCTTTTACTTTTTTGTATGAATGACAGGTAACCTTATGATAAACACCCAATGATAGGTGCAAAACTAGCATCTGCAAAAAATACAAAAACCCTTTTAATCCCTCCCCGCTTCGTAGCTTAGAAGAGGGGCTTGAGCTTTAAGGAATCTCCTTTCCCCAATAAAAAACATCTAAAAAAGCCTTTACAGTCATAAAAACTACGAAAAAAATTCTCGACAGCAATTCAATACTTCACACTATCCTTCTACATGTAAAAATAGCAATAATGATAGTAATTAATGTATTTTTTAAAATTTGGTATAAAATACCGCCGACTCTCTCGATAATTATGTGTTTGTGTCTCACATGGCAGTTTACTTCTCTCAACTAAATTCCTTTAAAACCAGTGTTGAATGTGAAAATGTTAGAAATACTATTAATATTTAATTACAGGTGACACGACCCTCATATCCTAAGAGTAAGTAGGTCAAGGACGAAGAAATTACCAACTTCAACGTACTTAAATGAAACGACTTGCAACTCACAGTGCTAGTTATCTGCCATTGTGGTAGCATAATTACTGTACCGTACTGGCCTTTTACAGCGCTTCTCTTTGCGTTTTCTATCGATTCATTGAAAACGAAGACATTGAATGTCTTTGTTCTAAAAATCCTAATTCTGCATTCTCTACTGTAATAGAAGATAAATAAATACTAGACTTTTTTAATATTCTCTATTTAACAAATCAAATAAAAAATATATACGACATACTAAGACAAATTCAACGATTCAATATAAAAGTTTTTAACATAGGCACATTGAACACATTACTAATGACGGTTATAAGAAATAAATAATTTTGTGTGATAAAAACCAAAGAAATAGATATATAAAGACACTCACAATGGACACTCCATATATTACATTGTAAAAACAAATCGACCAAGTGCGAGTCGGACTAACGCAGGAAGGATTCCGTACTATTATTTATACATTTCAAGCGCTAACTGTTGCCGTTATCAATATCGAGTCAAAACGAGTAAACAAATCACGTTTGTTGTATGGGAGTCCCCTCAGATATTATTTTAATATTTCCTGTTATAGCGGCAATAGAAAATTTCAACCGTCTAACTATCACGGTTCATGAGATACAGCCTGGTGACGGACGGGCGGACGGACAGCGAAGTCTTAGTGCTAGAGCGGGACTTATTACTAAGACTTCGCTGTCTATTTTACCCTTTGGGTACGGAACTCTAAAAAAAATGTTTAACTGTAATGACTGTACTTGTTTGTCGTTCGCATATCATGAACTTTTCATCAACGTTCAAATCGACAACGTCAAATAGACAAATAAATCGAACCGTTACAATAATAAAAAAAAAACAAGCTCATGTTTCTTTCTTTTTAAACACAGTTTTTAACACTGTCTCTACCGTAATGTCACAATGACAATAGGATATAGCATTATCGTACATTTCAAACTGTTCTAACAATAACTCTTTGATATACGAAACCCTAAAAAGTTGACGGGTAGGGACAATACTGGTACGATGAAAGATAAGACACGAATTTTATAGGTCCTCTGTAAAGGCTCAACCTACGTATATACCTTGTACTATGAAGGTTAGATAATTCTAAATTGTATTTAGGCATTTATATTCCGAAGGAAGGTTGAAGTGTGGTGTAGAATATTATTCCTGACGAAATTTATAGTTATGCGGGAGTTTCGTCTCAAGGGAGAGTTTAATAAATAGGAGATGAGAACGTTTATATGAATAAAGCTACATTTAAACATACATTAAAGAATATACGAGAAACCAAATAAATGTATACTAGAGTAAATTATGAACGGATGCGGACTGACCAAGACCTAGATAGTTGGTGCTCCTTGGGGAAGACCTTCGTTCAGCAGTGCAGCAGTGGTAATTGGTTGATATGAAAAGTAAGTATAACAAAATGGATATATTTTGTTTACATACATAGTAAAAACACTGTCATATTATAATATGGAAATAAAACAAAATCTTGCGCAGGTAGAACAACTTTTTATCTCATGAATCATGGACTACTAATCCGTATCGCTGAATGAGGCAGTGCAAACTGATTTAATCGTCATAACAAAAAAATATGCTTAAAAACTGCAAATGAAATAACCGTAATAAAAGCGTCAACAGATGACTATTCTAATTGGAAAAACCCAATCAAAATTATAACAACAGCTACTAGCAGTTTCAAATACATATCAATTTCTATTCTCAATACAGAATCAAGCGGTGTCATTCCTAACACAGGCCAAGTTAAGCTCCTTTTTCGGTAGGTGACATTTGTACCGTGACATTTCCACCCAACACAAAATATTGTCAGCTATGCGAACATTTGGGTCTTTTTTCACGTGGCTTGAATCTACGACTTCATAGAACATTATTACTTGACATTTGTTTTGTCATCACTATCAACGCCTGAGGATTAAAGCTTGTATATGCTGGACATGCGAAGTTGAATGCGTCTTCATTAATGAAGGGATCTAGATTTAGTTTCTTTTACATCAACTTGTTCTTGACGTCGCATTCGATGTTTCGATTGGTGTTGATTTCGGTATGAGGTTGTCGAACACGTTCACTGTGACGATTTAGTCGATATGAAATAAGCTCTCACTCGGGCCGCAGTAGTAATTGCCAGTGACACTGCCGAAACTATACCCCATTAAATCTGTTTTATTCTTTTTCAGTACCAAATAGAGATTTAGCTAAACGTAGTCACTTTCGGCGATCCTTAAAGAATTTTAGAAAACTATTTATATCATCATCATCATCATCATCATCATCATCATCAACAACAACCCATAATGTCCCATTCGGTCCCAGGTCTCGGGTCTCCTCTCAGGAGAGGGTTAAGTCCATACGTCCCCACGCTGGCCAAATGCGGGTTGGGAGTCCCAAAGAATACGTTATGGCTACGTCTCTTGCCTTTGGATGTTTTAAAGCCGCCCGAAAGCCTCCAACTAAGCTTCAAACTGCTATCGTAGAATACTCGTAATACCCGGGACAAACTGCTTAATGTGACATCCGAATCACTATTTATATAAATACACATAAATTTTGAAGTCGTTATTAATGTATAAACAATTTTCATAATTTCAAACTCAATACATCTAAGGTCAACATTTTAAATCGTGTCTGTGTTTTGTGATCCTCACACAATGCTGTAAATCGCTATGGTACCTGATACTCGAAGGTAGCTCTAGCGCTTAAGATTGTGTATAGTGTCCGAAACTAACAACCAATCAAGAATCCTCGAAACACACAACAGCAAAACTATTTACTTGAAAGTGAGTCACAAGTGACATCCTTGGAACAAAATGGAAAGAACTCAAAATTGACTTTGCAGGCAAAGCTAAACAAAACTAAGAAATTCCATTCAAGAGGTTCTTCCTCCGATCCAATAACGCAGCGTCGTTTTTGACCTTGCCCTAAATTAAAGCAAAACATTGGACTGGTGACGTCAAATGATTGATGACGTAACGAGGGCTTGATTGTTGAGATGTTAATAAGCGGGCCCCAGATTATTGTAATGGTTCCAGAAGGGAGTTGTTTGTTTACGTCATTATTTTAAGTTTGTTTACTGAAGAAATTATTTAGTGTATTTACTTAATAAGATAACTGGTCAACTTAATAAAGTGTTTTTTTCTTTCATTTTCATTTGTTTTCATTTGTCAAAAATTGTTTTGGACGTTGGACATCTAGTTTCAAACTGAGTAGAGCTTGTGCTATAAAAGCGAAATTGATAGATAGAATTCCGTCACTCTGTCTGCCTGCCTATTACACTTTCACTAAACCGAAGCGCCAATTTCAGCGAAAGAAGGCATGGAGTTACTTGGATTCTTGGGGAAGGACAGACTAGTTTTATTTGTAAATTCATATCAATGGTACATAGGAAACACTTAATATTTTAAATAAAATTTGTGTAGATCATTTGAACTCTTTGTTAGACCCGAAAATCAAACCCGTGATCTCAGCACAGCAGTACAACGCAATTGTAGTGAATATGTATTTGAAACACAAGGCTTCTCCCTATTACGTAAATAACATTATTACGGAATGAGGGTATGGTATGAACGTTTTTTATTTTCATATGTGATATAATTTAAATAATCATGGTAAGTAGTGTATATGTATGTATGTGAATGTATACATACATATATATATATACTTTATATATATA
>PKRV01001314.1:721009-791793 GCA_003709505.1 Hyphantria cunea | reverse complement strand
ATATGTATATATGTATGTATATATGTATAAATGAATATTTGAAGATATATGTATGTGCCCGATTATATTCATAAAAATTAAAATATTTCTTTAAAATTAATTGCACCGTCAACTGCTATAGTCTCTCCGATACTTTTTGATCCATCCTAAGGTTACCAGAAAGAGATTGCCTTTGGCAATAAGGCCACCTTTTGTACGTTACATCATATGTTGGTCATTTCATGTACTCACTTAATATTGTAAAAACGGTGTACAAATAAAGAGTTTTCTATCTTTTCTATCTATCTACACTTAAATTGTATTTAACAAACTATTGATTTAACCCAGTCTACGCTCTCAGGGTTGCAGACGTGAGAGTGTGTATATTAACATAAAAAACATTAGAAAACATAATCTAAACATTTTTTTATACTAAGATAATAAAGAGCTCATAACAACGCGCAAAAATGAACGATTGAACCCAATGAATGCTCACCAATCTACTACAGCAAATTTAATGAAAAAAATAATGATTAAAATCGCTCCACAAACTTCGCAGATTCAATTACACAGTATTCAAACAAATTAAGAATATTTGGGACATTGAGTAGATTTTTGTAAAGTTGTGTCGTTATAAAATTAAAAAATTGCATCACAAATAATGTTTCATAGTAGCTATTACATATATATGCGTAGGGCCTTATGAGAAGTATATTGGTAAAGAAACTCATGGCCACTATATTCGATCAACATTTGTTGAATTTTGTTCTGGGCCATATCTTGTTTTTTTTGTTGTAAAGAAAAACAAAGATAAAACATTTTTTTTTATTTATTTATTAAGGTCGCTTTTTAACAACTAAGGTCATTAACGACCACTGGACGTACTTAGACTAATTTGTACATATTAATTAATTTTAAAAACATTTGTGTTCTAATATATCCTCCCTGGCTTAAACAGTCTCTCAAATTATCAGGCATGCTACAAATTTTTCTTTCCTGTTTAAAAGCTATACAATCTTTTAATATATGTGAAACCGTCAAGTCCTGGCCGCATTTGCATTTATTAATGATATCTTTCGTTATGAGATGAATGTGAGTCATATTAGTGTGTCCAATGCGAAGTCTTGTTATTGTGACTTGGTCTTTTCTGCAAGAAAACGAAGACGGTGTTTTGTCAAAAATGGATTGTCTGATGCTAAATAATTTACTTGTGTTACCAACATTCCAATCGCAGTCCCAAAGTAATTGTATTTCCTGCTTAAAATGTTCTTTTAGTTCACCTGGAGTCGTTTTTATTAAATAGTCTACCTCTTCTTGGGTTGTAGCATTTTTAGCTTCTGATGGCTTGGGATCCAAATTAATTCAAAGGAATAGTTTTTGTCCAATAAGGTTATCATTGATTGTTTTATTTCTGTAATAAGGGGGTGCGTATTACGATTATTAAGTAAAGCCATTAAACATGATTTAGAATCTGTATATATTATATATTTTTCTACTTTAGGTTTACTTCCTATAATTTCTAAGACCTTAAATATGGCAATTGATTCGCAACTGAAAACGGATTGATAAATATGTAGTCTATATCGGAAACAGTTATAATCTGATACAATCGCGCAACCTGATCTTCCGTTCAGAACCGATCCATCGGTATAAAAGGTTTTATAATCTCTATGATTGTAGTGCATTTCGTTGAACAAATTTCTATAAACATAACCTGGAGTATCTTCCTTTTGTCTTTTAGCTAATTCAAGATTAATAGGATATTTTGGCACTTCCCATGGGCCTACAGTCAAATGCTTTTTTTCAAAAACTAATGGTAACGTAAAAAATATTTCTTTTAAGTACTTTGCTACTCTTATTCAAAGAGGTTTTGGTAAATAGGGTCGGGATTGATATTCAAAATCTAAAATTGTTAAAGATAAAATATTGTTAATATTACTTTTTTAGAAATTCAACCTCTCAAAATGTTTTAGCCCTCCCAGGGTCACTCGGTGATAACCAACGTAAGACCTGATTAAGACTGATTTGTTATATTTATACATTGTATCATCATTATATGTGCCAAATAATATATATCCCACCAGTATCATTTACTTCACGTCATCGGTCAAATTTTCTTTTATTTTATTTTGTTTATACGAAAATACACAAAAAGTGTTCAATCCTACTTGATACGTCTTAAGGGATTTTCGTCTACAATTAATTAAAATTTTCTGTTTATTATGAATCTAAGTAAACACAAACGAGCTTGATATAATTGGAGACACTTTAAAATAATATTTTGTACAAAATTTGACTCTGTTTGAATCTATACTCATATTATATAGGGGTAAAGTTTCTGAGTTTATTAGATTGTTTATGAGGTAATGGTCTCAGAATGTTCTAAACCGACTTCAAAAAATCTTGTACCAATATATATATTGTAGCCATATTATTTTTGTCACTGGCTGAACATTAAACTGTTATAAATGAAGTGTTTTCTATTATAGCAATGATAACTTTCTAATCGATTCGATATCATATATCATTCTAGAGAGTTCTACTTCTATAAATTAATTTTACATCAATTACTGGTATATTTTCTGCGGTAAATCTTTTACAACACTGATGCCATTTCCTTTTTCGCCCAGAAAATACCGGGTAATGTACTGCCGAGAACAAGAACTTTTTTCCGTATGTTCATTTAATTAACCGGATTTCGTATGGTTTTGTGTCCTTTTTGAACATTCATCTATCCCTTTTGGGAATTAAATTTTGTATATGTCGCATAGTCTATTGAGTCTGAATTCAGGAACTGTAGATGAGATTATAAATAAAATTATATCTAATAACCGTCGTCCATTTCGAACTGTTGAAAAAAATGTTTCCCCCAAGTAGCGCTTACTAGCACAATCTTGGACCAAATAAGTCAATTTTTATTCCGTTGTAAAAACTCGTACTATCTAGATAATAAAATAAATATGTAAAAAATTAATAGCAAAAAAGACGAGCTAATTTAATGATATATGAAGCTATAAACACGAGTGAATTAAATACCCCCAATTTACTCGTCCTAAACTTAACAGACGCAATAACGTAAAAATTCGACCATTTTAACTTTATAGGTATGGTACTCCAGCTTGAAGGAAAACAAATTACATAATCTTCAGATATAAGTTTGAGGTTGCTTAAAATTCATCTCAGCTAACCTCTTCCGGAGTTGAGATCCAGTAAAAACATTCCCCGTCATTATGCATGACCTGAATTGATTAAAGGAGCACATCAATGTTTTCGACTTTAATCTGTTTTTTGTATCAAATACTCTGGGGAAAAAATACGTTCATACAATTTTAGCAAGATTTCAATGGCAAAAAAAAATTTTTTTGGAAAATTGTTTGTTAATTTCATAGTATGTTGTTCATATTCTGTGATAAAACACATATGTGTGTGAAATTCCCAGGGACATAGGATACGTCGGTGGTTTTCAAGGAGAAGGAAAAAAAGAAAATTATTTTATTATCTTTCCTGTATCTTTAAATATAGATTTTGTGAAACAAGAATATACCTGAAGAGTTGCTCTTTTTCCAGGATGAAAAGTTTGAACTTTTTAGTTTCCTTGTATATTTTGAATCAAAATTTCAAATCACTAATTAGTTAAGTCGCGAAGGTTCAAAAGATTAAACTGACATTCACCTCAAATTATAATATATCTTACTATAATATTGTAAATAGTTTCGCAATACCTAAGAACTCTGCTTGTGACACTTATCCCTTCAACGCTTGATAAAGGGCCCTTGCTATACGGACGAGCACGTGATCCCTGAATTAACGCTAAACCTCTAACATCTAAATGATACATCTAAGTTCTATATTTGTATACAAGAACAACTTTAATTACTCTAAGGTTCTTATGCTTCTGATTCGCCAACGAACTACAAATGTATTGAGAAAGCTTATTTTCACAAAATAAATGATGGTCACTAACTTAATGAATTATTGAGGTACCCATTTCAATTGACGCCACACCTATATTCAATAGCACAAGTTCAGAAACTGATTGATTCGTTTCCGAACTGTAATTCAACTAATTCAATAAATAAATAATTCATAAATGTTTTACTATTACTAAGGGTTTTTTGACTTTGATAAAATGAGTTTTAAGAAAATGAGTTTTTTTTAAATTATAATTATTACTAATCTAGTTTTGTTTGTGTTTCAATTTAATTATACAAATGGAAATCTAAGGAAGTTTCTGTTGAAGTTTGTTATTATGGCCGAGGCCGCGGGGTGAATGTACTTGCTCCAGTAAGTAGGCTGAAATTTAATCATGTAATTCAGAATAACTTTACTCTTGGCCTTAATATGTTAATACTGCTTTGTTCTTTGTGTATACAAGCTTATATTACTATTTACAGGATATAGAGTAAGTTAAATTCCAGTTGGTAAGTAATCTACAAAAAGCCTCCAAAGGTTTACCTTTTTACCTGACCAGTCTTTCCAGAATCACGTGTAAAGATGTTACATTTGCTTTATGATATAAGTATTGTTTCTACGTTTTCGTAAAAATACCTAAAGTGGTATTTTATTTCATGTATGCGCCTGTCAAGATAACTCTATTCTGCCTAGTGGAAAGTGTGAGCAGAATCCAAGACTGGTGGTCACCATACTCATTGCGAATGCAAATAATATAAAAATGCAGCATGGAGACTCGCAGTATGGCGGCCTATTGAGATGTTTCACTATCATTAGGTCTCATTACATTCACCAGAAATACACGACAGCACAGCTTCTCAGAGAGAGTAATACCGCCCGCGTCAAGCCGATTTGTGCTAAAATAGGCGTAGCTCTACTACCGTGAATGTTGTTATTATTCTTTATATATAATTTGATTTCTAATCGTTATAATTATTATTAGAACTTTTTTCCGTAGGCATTTAAAAATAATTTTAATAATATATAAAAACACTGAAACTAATAAAGACAAGTGATATAAGGGTGATGAATGCTAGTCACATTTGTTAATAAGAAACAAATGTTAGGCATTTTACGTATACAGCAGACACGGCATAATAATAAGTTACGTACACCAGTTTTTTAAAACGAAGTAGTAGGTCTCTGTGTAATAAATTATCTTATGTCAGCATACGTTGAAAATGAATGGATTACAAAGGCCTGTTTAAGTTTGCATAAATTCTGCCTAAGCCATCCTTTGTAGCTAGTTGAATTAAACTCAAAACTGAAAAGTCTTCGCTAGCTGTTTTAAAGTAATCATGGGTATGCAGATGTAATATAATTTGTTTCATAGGAAAAACTTTTAGATTATTGTGTTGATAGTGTAAAGACCACACCAACTTTATTTCAGTAAAAAAACAATATTATTTTGTCACAATGAATGGATAACTATATAGAAAGTAGTTAAAGTTAAGTTGGAATTACTTTTTTTATGGTATAGGAGGTAAACAAGCAGACGTATGGCCTGATGGTAAATGATTACCGCCGCCTATGGACACCCGCAAGACCAGAGGCGTCACAAGTGCGTTGCCGGCCTTTTAAGGAGGAGTACGCTCTTTTCTTGAAGGTTTGAAGGTCGTATTGGTCCGGGAATACCAACATAATTAATAATATATATTTGCTTAACTAGTTTAGCAAAGAAAGACGGATAGATAAATACCAAACTTACCAGAATGTATTTAATTAGAAAGTTTTTTTTCTGGTTAAATACAAACTGCTAGGTTTTACGTTTACACCAATTTCTGAGATACGATCTTTTCAAGCCTTTACCAGTGAAGGTTGTTGCTGAGGATGCATAATTTGAAGCCGGAAATCACTACATCATACAGAGATGTGTTACAACTCTGGAACAATGAAAGTGTGTTCAAAATTTCTAGACGTCATCTTCTAGGCATTTATTATTCCCAAGAATAGTATATATATATATATATATATATATATATATATATATATATATATACCATATATTTGAAATAGATAAGTATGGTCAGTCTGGATACCGTGGTATAGGCATTGCCTAATTTGTTTTTCCATATATATATGAATATATATACAACGGAGGATTTATCCCAACCGGATTTCCAGAAAGGGTGACGTCAGCATTGCCGATGTCACCATTCCCATTCTTCCCACTCTTAGTAATAAGTCAGATGAAGAAAACAATTAATCGTATAAAACTTTTATTTATTACAAAATGAACTTATCAGTACGGAGTATCTAATTAAAATCCAGTAGTAATTAGCAGTTTTAACAAAAAGAATATAAGAAAAAGAAGACAACAAAGGTACTCACAAGGCAACCGTCTGGTCTAAGCGTCCAAATCCAAGTTAATCACTGAACTACACAACATGGCAGCTGAACGTTGTGGCCGACTCTCAACATAACCGGATGTTAAAATAACACTTATTTATTCTTAATTTTAACAGTTCAAATTGATTAATCATAATTCACAAAATAATTTTTAACTAATGATCGATCAATTATCTAATTTTATACAACTGTAATAACAAAACGGATATTCAAAAAGCAACGTTAACCCATGAACTCGCAGCGCCCGCGCGCCCTCTTGCAGCTTTAACAAATCAAAGTGGTCATAACAACTACTAATATTTCAAATCTTATTAAAATAATTGACTGCCTCGGTGGCCCAGCGGTAGCGTATGCGACTGCTATTCCTGAGGTTTCGGATTCGATTCCCGGTTCGGATCAAATGTTTGTATGATCTGCATATATTTGTTTCGGAGTTTGGGTGTTTTCTATGTATGATATGTATGTATTTACAAAAAAAAAGTATATAAGTATTATATCAGTTGTCTAGTACCCATAATACAAGCTCTGTTAGTTTGGGACTTGATGGAGTTGTGTGTTTGATGTCGGAAATATTTATTCATTTATTTAATTATTGCTTTTTGAATATTGAAATGGATCTAAATATTCTTTCAAAATAAACAGTAAATCCATTAATAAATTAATTGAGCAAAAGAAGTGATGAAATTAATTAAAATAAACCCTAAACTTGAATGTTTACAATTGTTACTTGAAGTAAAAATAAGCTTCAACGCAACTGCGTCAACATATACATATTTACATGGTATTTAAAAAAATTAATTCTAATATGTTTTCGTTGTTTGTGTGATGTTGTTATTTCTGTACAAAATTTTTCTATTAATTTATTTTAACTGGCTAATTTCTCTATTTTCATCATTTACATATTCATTAATATAATATATAATAATATATGACTGTAATATTACCTTGGTGATACACACAAAATAATATTACACAATGACGCAAACAAGGCTTCTAAATAAACTGCTTCGGTTACGACGCAATTATTTCTCGAACGATTTAGAATTAAGCGCTTCCATAGAATCCCGGTGAACGAGTCATATTACATGTTGGTAGATTCTATATTAATGCTAAATATAATGGCATTAATGTCGTCGAAACTCCCTAGAGTTGATTACTATCAAGTAAAATAAACAATCCGACCCAAATCCTACACGATATCAAAGAGGCCTGTTAATATCTGTTTTAGCCAATGTTATAAATGGAAATATACGTATATGGATGGAAATATTTACCGTGGGAGAGCCATGAATGGGCCGGCTCGACCGGAGTGATACTACGGCCTCACAGAAAACCGAAGTACAGTGTTTCATCGAGTGAGTGAGGATACCGGAGGCTCGTACCCCAATCCCTCCCCCTATCCCCGTCCCCTTCAGCCAAAGGCCGGCAATGCACTTGTGACGCCTCTGGTGTTGCGGGTGTCCGTGGGCGAATGTAGTAATTTACCATCGGGTGAGGCGTTTGCTCGTTTGCCACTTACAATAAAAAAAATTGTTACGCTGCCAGGTAAGCAACAGCGCAACCGGTTGTGATAAAATTTTATTTTCACGTCATAGGTATAAAGGATGTAGGGTAACCATAACATCCAGAATAATACCTGTAGTCGAAGGGTTTATTGATTACCAAAATTAAGTGTTAAATACTATATGATAAAGCTGATAATTACATTTCCTCTGAACGAATACATACGTAGTTTCCTTTTTTTTCTTGTTATGAAACTCGTTGGAACTGGATTCAGGCAGAATTAAGAGCCCAATTTTTGATAAAAGTTAAAGACTTTAAATAGATAAGTAGACAAAAAACTCGTTATTTGTACAAATTATTACAGAGTTACAAGAGAGAATATACAATAACAGATTAATAATGTACGAAGGGCGGCCTTGTTGCCGAAAGCAATCTCTTCCAGGCAACCCAAGAATGACTTAAATGTTTGGGGGAGACAGCAGTAGATGAAGGACAATGAGTTTAAAAAAATATTTGCAAATGAATAAAATTAGAAACACATATGTATATATACATGCACATTACTCATATACTTACAGATATTTTTAAATAAGTACAGTTATATTATACAAAGGCGTCAAATAGTATAAACAAAACAAAATAAAAATAGTGAAACTAATGAAAATCATATATATATATATATATATATATATATATATATATATATATATATATATATATATATATATATATATATATATATATATATATATATATATATATATATATATATATATATATATATATATATATATATATATATATATATATATATATATATATATATATATATATATATATATATATATATATATATATATATATATATATATATATATATATATATATATATATATATATATATATATATATATATATATATATATATATAATATCAACTTCGTATATAAATGCTTTCTAACTTATAAAAGTCTGCAACAATTGAGCTGAAATTGATGATATTAACTATTACTGCCACCCATGGACACCCGCAACACCAGAGGCGTCACAAGTGCACTGGCGGCCTTTATGGATGGGGAAGGGGTTAGGTTGTGGGTCTCCGGTATCCTCACCCACTCGGTGAAATACAGCACAAGTGCTGTTTCACATCGGTTTTCTGTGAGGCCGTGGTATCCCTACGGTCGAGCCATCAATAATGGCGAAGCGTGGCTCTCCCACGAAAAGAGTGGCTCTCTTTTTCTCTCTCTGCTCTACAGCAAAGTCAAAAGGAAAGTTTATAGTTCTGGTAGTTTATTTATGAAGCGTATGGACTAAACTACTGAACCGATTTGTTAATAAATGAGGTATCAATAGATTCGTAATAAAGATACGAGTGAATGTCAAAAATGTCAATCAAAAGTGTTTACGTAGCCGAGTTATAGTTCTTTTAAACTTTTTCTTGTTTATACTTTAGTTTTGTGATTATTTTCTTATCAATGCTATCGCAATATATGCCAAGGAAGTGTGGCAGGCTTCAAGTTATACAGTATACTGGCTCAGCCCCGCGGTACAACAACAACAACGGGTAACGCCATTGGGCAAAGTTAGTCTAAAAAAGTAGCCTAAGTAAAGTAAATTCAGATGATATAAGCAGTAGCTTATATCATCTGAATTTATATCATCAAAAACAGACAGACAAATTATAAAAAAAAATATTATTTTGTTATATAGTAAAAAGTGGTGATTTTAATATTACAAACAGAGACTCCAATTTAATTTATTTTTATAGATGTATGGATTATTTTATAAGTGTTCAAGATGTATCTCCTCATATCTCTGTACACATGTGTAGAACTTCCTCAATTCGCTCACGATATGATCAAGTGTCGGAAGCAAGTTGGTAACTATTCAAACTATTTCCGACCAGAAGCTATGGTAAAACCACTCGAAGTACCAAAGTACTAAGAGCACGTACTTGATAAGAGTATCATAGTTTAGAAGGGAGTTCGGATCTGTTGTATTATTTTGAATGAGTTTAAAATCCAATTTATCATAACTAACAGAAGTATGGGGTGGAATATTTCTCACAATTGCCAGTTTCGTAGTGGGTATTTTAATCGAGAGGCCTGGATTTCTCGTTTAAGTTACAATTATGCTATATTGAATTACAAGAAGTATTGCTTTACACTTTAACCATTCTTTTAATTTAATTAAAATTGCTTTCTTAAATACTTTTCCCTTTATAGTGTACTTTAAATTTTCCGTCTTTAATTCCCAAAGTGGATTGAACGTGGCCTTTTGATATAGTACAATTGTAAATAATTAATAAAAAAATTATAAATTTTTAAACCGGTTGGCTTGATTTCTTTTGTTCTGTGAATATTTATTAGCCTTACTTAATTTTATTGATATTTACTTTGATTTCATGGGCGAGGCTTTGGCAAACAAAATGTAGAACCGAAACATCGGCGAACAGTTTAGTATGCCTATGCCAGATTCGGGGAAACAGGTGTGCTTTTTTGTATGTGTGCATTGATGTTAAAATACTTAGCATGTCACATATTGTCATGTAATATAACAAAGTACGTGCATGAACTACACGGTTGGCCTAGTGGTTTCAGTAGTTGCCACACCGCTTCCTACTGCGCCAAGTGTTCTGGGTTCAAATCCTACATGGGACAACACTTTGTGTGATCTATAAATTGTTTTTCTAAGTCTGGGTGTGCTTTTTGTCCGATTAATGTATGTTTGTAAAGATCCCCGTGACACAGGAATGTAGATTCCTAATGCGAGAGTTGTCTTTAAAAAAAAAAGAAAGTTCAACAACTTTATTTCAATACAAAGTTGCCAGATCTTACTTCTCTTAAAAGTGTTTGCGTTCAAAGTTGTTCGTTCGATCTGCAAGCTATTTTCCCAGTAACAGAATGTCTGTTGTAACGATTGTAACATGAACTTAATAGAACATTGGAAATTGATGCTATTGTGTGAAAAAAGTCTCAGGTGATATATATGAAATGCGTTTTTTGTGTGGTTAAGGTTAAAATATTGAGCCTCTATTATTAGTAAACAAAACTTCTGTAGACAAATGTCATCAGAGATAGGAGTATTTCACAAGAGCACCTGTTTCATTAGCCGTTTAATTGAGGTATGACAAAGCGTCATGAAATTCACAGCGCTAACGTTCTTTTCGTCGCGAGAAAATTCTATTCTAGTGCTGTTTTTTAAAATAGATTGTTAGACGACATAACTCATGGAAAAGTTGTTAGTTGGCGCTCTGATCTCCTTAAAATATATATAGTGGATCAAATATAAATACCGTTTCATATGGAGTAAACTACAAAAAACGGCAGTGTCTATTTTAGTAGTAAAACACGAAAGACAAAAGAAACTTGGTCTTGACGTTCAAGATTCAAGCGTTCCACTTACAACAATTAAACAAATTATCATCCGACTAGAGTCCTAACTTTCTTAATTTACTTACCAACATGCTAGACCGCTTTCAGAACAGATACAGCTCTCAACATGAACACTAAGAGAGTAATATCTACGCATTCTTTTTAGAATTGTATCAATAATTTTAAAGTTTTTGTAAGTGAATATTCAGTGTAAATATAATAAAAATTACTATAATGTATTTACGCATGTATATAGCCAAAGTATTTTTGTGTAGATCAAGGCATATTAAGTACATGATACGTCTACGATTATCAAAAGTTCAAAACGAATTAAGCTCATTTCAAAGGCAACCTGGATTATATTTTTCAAACCAATAAGATCACCATTTCTACAGGATTAATACTACTATTCTTTATAATTTATCATTTTTTAGTTATATACAATTATGTCTGTGATTGAAAAACTGAAAATCTTGAGCGTTTTCTAAAAAATAAAATATTATACTGTACTTTTTCTACTTATCCATTGAAATAAATAAAGTTTAGGTGCCTATTTCTATATTTAAAATTAATAACTTTTCACTAAATGTACGAGTACGGTACTCACATAAAGTAGTCAATATCTTTAATTTCTGTACGGCTAGACCCATTTTGACGGAAATTTTAACGACAACTAAAATTCCAAGGAATAACCAAGGATAAATTTATTTTACTAACAAAAAGAATTTCGAACAATACTTACATCAATGAAATTTTCTTTTTTTTTTTTATATATTTAAGCTGCCAAATTAATGACTCTGCCCTGCCTGATGGAAAGCATGAGCAGAATCCAAGAGTGGTGGTCACCATCCTCAATGCGAAAAAGAACTATGCAGCATGGTGACCCACACTATGGCGGCCTGGGGGGAAAGGGGATGGTAAGGGGGATAGGGGGCGTTGGATTGGGGTATGCGCCTCCGATATCCTCACTCACTCGATGAAACACAGCGTAAGCGCTGTTTCACACCGGTTTTCTGTGAGGCCGTGGTATCACTCCGGTCGAGCCGGCCCATTCATGCCGAAGCGTGGCTCTCCCACGGTATGGCTCTCCCACGGTATGGCTCTCCCACGAAATTGTGAACAATGTTCGATTCAAAAGTAACAACTGTGGTAAACAAGCGGGGCGTAGCTTATAACTATAAGAACACTTTATGTATAACTATAGAATGATCTATATGTCTATCAATAACGTTCTAAAATTAAACTTACTTGGCATTATCAAAGGTTAAATACCTTAACGCCATTGGGAGAAACCGGTCAGGGTTAAAGTTAATTAAAGTATTGGAATAAGTACAAGTGAGTTAAATTCTAAAATAGAATGTATATCAATAAGTTCCATCCAGTGCCGACAGTCAAAAACATCTTCTTTTGTGACAAATGAGCTACAAAAATCTTATTTGATCCCGGCACTGTGTTAAATTGATCTGAAAAGTTACAATAGGTAATAAACAATTTCCCCTTAGATTCTTCACTGAATTAATCATTCGCGACTGGGGAAATCAGGACGAATAATAATATAGTGACATGAAGCCTTAGAGAGTGTACACAATATACACTTGATTGAATACACGAACTTTTACTTTTTTTTTTAGTTTATCTTTCGTACCACGTAAGGGAATAAGGAACTCTTTTAGAAAGGTCGTTTTTTATTTTTTGGGAGAGCCACATGTTTCTTTCTTGATTTGATTATATAGAACGTAGTATTTTTTCAACAATACGTAAATGTCAGTATGTGATATTTTTAATTATAGATTAAACTTAATATACATCGTTATAAATATATCACTGTGCCTGGATAAACGGGCTAGGTTCGATTTGTTTTACACAATAAACTTACGGTAGTTACAGTTTTGAATTAAACTTGTTAGGTAACTCTCAATTTAATGCAAATTTTAAGTATTTGTTTTTATTTATTCAAAAACTATTTTTGGGTTATGTGAAGGTATTTATAAGTCATAAGTAAATTACTGAAAATAATAATGATCATTAATGAAACAAAACAATTAATGACGACGAATAAGAATTTCATTAATTTAAATTCAACTATTCAAAATAAATCACCGATGACAATACAATAAAAATGTGAGAAATAGAAACAAAGTAGTTGACAGTACATATTTAAGTTATTCATTAATCATTCGTAAAAATAAAATATGTCGAACAAATGTCAAATATAAACAAAAACAAATTATCAACAAAATCCATATTGTAATATGCACTCTGTTTTACTACATCAAGGTGTGGTAAAAGTCAAGTTGAACTAAACCAAAAGGAAAGTGAATAAGTTATGAATTGTATGTTCAAAGGGAGTCGACGTAATCAACATCTTTGTCATAACAAAGATGTTGATTACGTCACGTGGTTAAGAACATTTTCGTGCGATGACAAATAAACAGGAGTTCTCAATCTTACCAAGTTTCATAAAAGCTTTATTGACCACTCATTGTTCCCATTCAAAGCAAGGAATGTTCGTTAAGTACCATTGTTTCGGTGAATTTCGATTCGCTTTTCAGAATTATTACCATAGAATGATATATATCGTTAAACTTTACAGACTTTTTATTTCTTTTGTACCGAGACAGCTAATAAATAACCTAATAGCCTAATATTTAAATGATTATACATGCATATAACTTACACAATCAATCAATCAGCAATCAACAACCCATAATGTCCCACTGGTGGGCTCGGGTCCCCACATTGGCCAAGTGCGGGTTGGGGACTGGGATATAACTTACACACAGACCCAAAACAGTGTGTTCATCATATAGTTTCTTAGCATGGATGACTGCCACCCCACAGAGACCCACAAGCCCAGCAGTCGCATACGCAACCACTGCGCTGCTGAGGCAGGCGGATACAAATAGAAACATTACATTCATCGGCCCTCAATATTTTTTAACTTTTCAATAACTTCGTTTGAGATATTTATCTACTATGTAATAAAAATATTTTCACTATCTAAAACTACCTTTGATACTAACCGTAGTAACATTTTATCATCTAATACAGGTACAAAAAGGCGTTCATATGCAGTGCTCGTAATATCAAAAGCCCCATATAGACCGGCTCACAGCGTAGTATCATGACTGAAATAATGTTGATATAGTTTAATAACATGCCTCGGTAGAGCTAACAACGATTTATGTACCGAAGCAGGTAGCCTTAGTGAAGATATACGAACACTGATTAACTCTATTTGTATCGTTATTTAATGGTATCGTGACTAGAATAGGTTATTCTGGAGTCCATGCGTTACATAGCCTGGAGTTGTTCGGCCTCGTTATTCAGTAAACGTGCGGTGAGATCGAATTTATGATATAGACGTCAGAATACATATCTAAGTCCAAGATATCGCAGTTTTCGTGAAGACATTTGGATCGAATTGATGATAGATGCGGTGATACTAGGTTAGCATAAGAGTCTGGGTATATTACAGCTAGAGCAAGAATTGGAAATAGATAAGGGAAAGTCGTAAAATCTCGTAGGCTCAAAGTCATGACGACATGAGTTTTTACTTCAAGTAAAAGTGATGGGATGATAATTTAATAAAATTTCTTACAATTATTTAATTTAGTCCCGTTTTATGGACATTTCTTTTTTCACTTATTATGTGACTAACTTTTTCTGTTTCCGTGTTTCTGTCGATAATTGCGGTAAATAGCAGCATATTATGTTAGTATGATATAAAAACTACATACCTTTCAATCCAATCAGTAGCTTTAGCGTTAAAAAAGTTACAAATATGCATACGTCCTCAAAAGTTTCTGCTTTCTACAGTATCATAGATATTTATAAAACAACGGAATATTTGTATATTTGAAAGCATCTGTACACTGGTATCCATCGCGGGTTGGCACACCACGACATTCCTTTACGAGCTGTCGTAAATCAGATAGTTTGGAGCAAATTTCGTATACTTTATAGACGAAAAAACTATCAGATCTTAAGATTTGAGCTGGAAGTTTGATCAATAAGTATCAACCCTATCGTAGAAACTCTGTAATGAAACTGAAATTTAACATTGATTTGATGTACTCTGTAACATGAGGTTTACTACGTGGCGTAAAAAGAAATGTATAATACTCAAGTATGTACGTTAGGTAGGTAGGCATTGGTTGGTTGAAAGATATACATAATATTTTTTAAATATTTACTAATATCTCTTACAAAAAGCGCTAATTGTAAATTTGATTGGATTTAGATAACTTTAAACACATTTTCATAGGGAAATAGTGTACCTTATTTATCAAAGAAAACAATGATTAACAAAATTAAGGGAGCAATTCGTAATTAAAAGCTGATCATGATTACGAAACAAGAATATATTTCAATTTTACATGTACTATTCGATACTAGCGATTCCCGGTTACACTTTTACTAGTTTGAATAAACATATTTTCTGAAGGATTTTGCTTTTGGAAAGTAGTATATAACAATGCCTCTGTAGCGCAGTGGTAGCGTATGTGACTGCTGTACTTGAAGTTCTCAGGTTAGATTCCCAAATTGGACCAACTATTTGTATGATCTGCAAATATTTGTTTCGGAGTTTCGGTGTTTTCTATATATAGTATGTATGTATTTCCAAAAAAAATGTACTTATATCAGTTGCCTTGTTCCCATATCACAAGCATGTATTGATATGTTTATTAATTCTCTTTATCTCGTACATATGATCTTGTTAATTTAAATTTATTTTTAAATTTCTAAACTTCCAAAGGAAAAATACAAATATTTTTTTATGCTTTATTTATCCTGTAGCTTACTTAGAATTTACAAGCTTACATAAAAAAAGTATTAGTTTTCAATACAAACCTTTTGTTTCAATAAAGAATTGTTTTTATTACAAAATTTTGTATTACAAAAGCTTACATAAATCTTTCGTTTCCTTTTGTTTTGTGTATCGTTGATCCTAATTTATTGAAACATGGGTACAGAGGTAATTTCAGTACTCCCAGAATCTTACTTGCTTGACCTATTTTATGAGAGATATATAATAATATCAAATATTTAAGAAGGAATAGTATGAAGTGATTTTTTTTAAATAAATAAATAGAACCTAAATATGTACTTACATAATTTGTGTAACAGTACTGAATTAAAAAAAAAACCCAAAAGCGAGACGGGCTTGCGCACCGAGGGTTCCGTTTTATACTATCCGCAATTTTTCTGTAGACTGTTCTATAAGACGTTGCTTGGTACCAAATTTCAAGAATATGAGTTCACGGTATGTACCCTGTAGGTTTCTATTCCCTTGCGAGGGTCAAAAATTTGCAGCATAAAGGGCCTGTACCTTTTGATTGCTTTGGCTTAGAAGTTTGATTTCTTCACAGCTCCAAGAGACAGTAGACTTGAGTATTTAATATGAATGATATGAGTATATAATATAATGAATCATACGTCCACGTGTTCCTAAGAAAGGTGCTTGACGGACACACAGACGGACAAAAAAGTGATCCTATAAAGGTCTCGTTTTTTTCTTTTGTGATACGGAACCCTAATTAAGATAAAAACATTTTTAAATCATCATCATTAACAGTGTTTACCAGCCCATATCTCCACATAGGCTTGTCCTTAACAAGGGGGTTTTCGCCTATATACAATGCTGGCTAGAGGGATTGATGAAGATTGATGAACACGCACGAGAAACAAGGCGTGATGATTCTCTGTTATTCTCTCTATCTATATATTTATCTCTCTCTATTTTTAATCCGTTTTTTTCTCTCTTCTTCTCCGGGCGCCTCTTCAATCCTAAAGCTTGGCCGTCAGCTTAGTGTACTCCTCCTTGTTATTAGCTAGACGGAACTGTTCTCAACGGAGGTAATGACTAGAAATCGGTGCGCTTTTAAGTTGAACGTGTGGGAGCTCTTATTGGGTGAATTGGCGAATTCGACGGGGAGTAACTTTATCACATCACAAATTTATATACTTTTATTATAGATATATATTTATATGTATGTGTATGTAGGTATATTAATACAGACGCATATATGAATGGTTATATATATATCACTTTATATATTTGTCTCTTCTAACGTATATAGTAGTATATGTATATTCAGCCTAATTGTATTGTTTGTTAAAATCACTCTTACCATATCTCCATATTATGTGCACTTACCTCATCTTTTTCTGTATTGCCTTATCGATCAACTGGCAGACAATGCCTAAGCATTAAGTCCGCCGATACATGTATTTGTACATAAAGTAATAAAATAAATAAAATAAATAAATACCGGTCCACTCCCGAATATTAAGTAGCCACCACTATTTCCTTCGCCAAGCGTGTCTCTTTCCTTCCACCTTGCCCATCATTATCAATTTTAACAGGCAGTTTTTTAATAAAGCCTATAAATAACTATAATATAAACGATGTCTCTTCTCGAGGTTGCCTCAAGACAATTTTTTTAAGTTCTATGTAATTAAACCATTAGCAATTTAAAAAAGAATAAGATGCCCAGTGCACATATTGTGTATTTTTAAAGTGGCTGCGGGAAGTCGTTGAATAAGCATTTTTTGTTAAATGTATCGATTCGATCCCAAAGTTTTTAAACCGGAGCTTCGAAGACGAGGTTGTAAAAGAAACATCTTTATTTGAAAGAACTTCTTTGTAGTTAACTTATGGAGCCAATCTCTGAAGTTAAGATCAACCAAGCATAGTGGACAAGAAAGAGATTTTATTGTTAGTATTCTATTTTATGTTTATTAAACATAAAATAGAATACTATAACTTTAACTTTAGCATAGTTCCTTATCTGTAAGGAAATTTATGAAGATATTTAGCAAAGTTTGCAATGTGTATAGCTTAACATTAAGCACTTTTATGGATTTAAATAAGATTGACTATTTTTGAATTACAAAAGAAGGAATAAATGAGCATGCCAAAATAAAAAATATTACAAGGGATATTTTATTCAAAATCTAAAAAATAACGAAAATACTGAGGAAATTTTTTTCGGAGAGAGTGTGCCAATGGAAAGAAAATTATGTGTATACACATTAATGTTTGCTACTAATAAAATAATAACTTATAATTTTCATTTCACTCTTCCCTCTTCTCTCCATAAGGAATGTCCATCATTTATTTATTTATTTAATCTTCATGCAATTACATTGCAAAAGGCGGACTTAACGCCATGGGCATTATCTTCCAGTCAAGCTTCATCACCATTATAACCATCCTATCACAGTCTGCTGCTGGACGTATCTCTCTCCAATTGCACGTTGCTCGGTCGATTCTCGGCTACGATACAATATTTATAAATTGTATATGCGACTCGACGGCATACTATATACCGATACAGCAGCCATAACATATATACATATTATTATCGATCTACCGATACACATATTATTATGTTTTGTGTATATGTGCGAACTACCTACACATATATATATGTATGTAGTTCGTTATATTCATTAGCAAATTATTAATTCAAAACTCATTGCACCGACAACTACCACTGTCTCTCCTATACATTTCGATCCATCCTGAGGTCGCCTGGAAGAGATTGCTTTTGGTAATAAGGCCGTCCTTTGTACGGAGTGTATCACATTTTATGTACTCTCTTCTAACTGTAATATTATAGTGTGCAATTAAAGAGTTTTCTATCTATCTATAATATTAATAATAATAATCACGTAATGTCAATCTGGTTCCATATTAACTGGAGGTTGTATGATGGTAGGCAGACTGATAGTAAACATATTAAATACACACATGTCATCGAAAAAATATTCCTAAAAACTGTATCAGTAATTATTATTTTCTCTGGGTTAGATTTAAATCAATATCGCATCTGTGAACATACTCGTCATAAACAATTTTTTTTCTTAATATTTCGGACATTTAACACACAACGCCATCTAGTCCCAAACTAAACAGAGCTTGTACTGTGGGTTACTAGACAACTGATATTAATACATATGTAGGGATCCCCCCACTTTTGTTTATGTATTATTATATAATTTATGTACTACCCCAGTACTACAGCCTTTTTTGTAAATACATACAAAATATACAGAGAAAACACCGAAGCTCCGACACAAATGCAGACCATACAAACATTTGTTCCGACTCAGGAATCGAACCCAAGATCTCTAGCACAGCAGTCGCATACGCTACCACTGCGCTACCAAGGTATTTTGCTTTGATTACTAATTTCTTAAAGATGAATTTTAGTAACCACCCATAATCGCTAAGGCAGTACTTGCGATCGAATCTCATGTGATTGGAAATAACGACGATCTTAATCTTTAAGATTGTCACTGAAGATACATTAAACACGTTCCATTTCACAATAATGAAACAACTTAGATTTCTGAAGATTATAACAGTTTGCATATACATACATAGGCACATAATACATTGAATCTTTAGTAAGTCAGTACCTGCAACAGAGAAGAAAAATTTAATTAATGCATTTAATTAAATAGACAAGACGCCGATGGTACACAATATAAATTTGATAGTAAGTATATAGTTTATTGTACAGTATCGATACCAACCAAGTTATAAGAAATGTCCAAATGGTAAAAATCATGTTGATAATTCTAAATGTATCACCACAATAGTTTGAATATCATAACAAAAGAACACTGCCGTGGAAGAGCCGCGCTTCGCCATGAATGGGCCGGCTCGACCGGAGTGATACCACGGCCTCTCATAAAACCAGTGTGAAATAGCGCTTGTGCGCTGTGTTTCACCAAGTGAGTGAGGATACCGGAGGCCATACCGCAATCCCTTCCCCCATCCTTATCCTCTTCCCCATCCCTCAAAGGCCTGCAACGCACTTGTGACGCCTCTGGTGTGCCAGATGTCCATGGGCGGAGGTAATCGCTTACCATCAGGCGATACGTTTGCTCGTTTGCCCGTTATACTATAAAAAAAGAAGAAGCTGTGGAAAAGAGTCATGTTGCAGTACAGACAGATAAGTTCTACTAGAATGATACCACTGCTTCTAAGAAACTAGAGTAAAGTAATGCTTTTATGTCAATTCCGTAAGAGTATGCCTGCCAACTGCCTCGGTAGCCTAGCGGTAGCGTATGCGACTGCTGTTCCTGAGGTCTCGGGTTCGATTCCCGGGTCGGATCAAATGTTTGTATGATCTGCAAATATTTGTTTCGGAGTTTGGGTGTTTTCTATGTATGATTTGTACATATTTACAAAAAAAAAGTATATAAGTATTATATCAGTTGTCTAGTACCCATAATACAAGCTCTGCTTAGTTAAGGACTAGATGGCGTTGTGTGTTAGATGTCGGAAATATTTATATTTTTATTTATTATATTTATATCAGAGATCCTTCTCCTTTACCACCTCACAAAGAGCCCTCGTGCACCTTGTAAGGGCTTATAATTTCCCAGAGTTCTCTTGAAAGGGTTCTTGTGTAGCGCTGCTCGTTTTAGCTTTATGCCACAAAATATCTTTGCCCTAATTGCTTTGTACGTGAGTCAACGGGGTAAACAATAAAATCAACGTAAACTGGAAATTAAACTCCATCCATCTATATGAGATACCAATAGTTATCAAGATACAACTCCACTTCTGGTCAAGAATAACATCATAAAAATGAAATATTATTCTCAAAACTACCTCGTGAGAATGGAAACCCAGTTAGAGGCTATCGATCTCAGATAATGTCAACGATTGGATGGAACGTATGAAATAATGATTTAGCGAATAAGGACCGAATTGAGGTTCCAATGTAGGGATGGTTGTTGTCACGATATTTTATAGTTTAGAAGTTGAACGTTACTAATTTACGAGGACAATATGTGGCTCGATTATCTTGTGTCATAGTTTGCTGAAGTGCGGTATTTCTTGAATGCAGTTTTCATCAATAGATAGAATGATACAAGAGAAATGTTTATATGTATAATACATTGATATTATAGTATAGAAAATCTAGTTAAATAATATGCTATGATTTGATTAGTACTCGTTTCATTTACAATTTTTTCTCTGATTTTTTTTTTTTTTATATTTATGCTACCAAAATGACTCTGCCCTGCCTGATGGAAAGCATGAGCAGAATCCAAGAGTGGTGGTCACCATCCTCAATGCGAAAAAGAACAATGCAGCATGGTGATCCACACTATGGCGGCCTGGGGGGAAGGGGGATGGTGAGGGTGGACCTCCGGTATCCTCACTCACTCGATGAAACACAGCGTAAGCGCTGTTTCACACCGGTTTTCTGTGAGGCCGTGGTATCACTCCGGTCGAGCCGGCCCATTCATGCCGAAGCGTGGCTCTCCCACGGTAAAAACTATATTATTTATAGGTAGGAATGATTAATTTGAACTGCAATAAGAATTCGTTGTTGAACGTATATTTTACTCATAATTCCTAATAAGTGTGTATTATTTATGAATCATCTATATAATCAAGGTTTTAGATTAAGTTAAAAGTATACCTTTTACATTTTATATTCAAGCAGAAAGTAAATGGCAGGAGCTGTATGCGAAAAGCCATAGATCGAACTAAGTGGCGTGAAATTGGAGATGCCTTTGTCCAGTAGTGGACTGTGATAGGCTGATGATGATGATGATGATGAGAAAGTAAATAGTCACTATTATCTTTTAAGTCAAGTTGAAAACTGTAGTGAACACTGAGAATTAGTACTGCGGTTACATAGGTCTATCATAGTAAATTGAAGAAATGTGACAATCAACCTATTTTTAGGTATCCTACTCTTGTATCAACATACATTATATAAGGCTATAACGGCACGGTTGGCCTAATGGCTTAAGCGGTCGCCATGCCGCTTTCTACGGCGCCAGGTGTTGGGTTCACATGAGACAACACATTGTGTAATCTACAAATTGTTGATCTGAATTTAGATCTACCTTCTTTCTTGTGTTACTCATTGTTTGTATCCGTTTTATATATGTTTGTAAAGGAGTTGTTTTTTTTTAAATAATAAAATTTGTTATTAAAAATATATTTATTTTATACTACTGTACCTTACAAAGTTTCACATGGACGTGTTGTAATTACATTAATTACAAATGAGGAACAAAATAACTCGAAAATGTATAAAGCAATCTTTAAATTTTTAAATTTTTGAATTTGTACTCAATCAGTGCAGATTACTTTGGGTTTACAAATTACACAGACAAACAAAACACTTATAATGTGTATACATATATAATAACTAATAAATATATACAAAGAACATGGCCTTTGTCACATGACAGTACAATATCACCGCAAATTTAACCAGCTTTGTATATTGTGCGACTACTAAAGGTACAATAAGTATTGTTCTTTTTATTATTTCTTTTATGTTTTGCCCAATGTTAGTCAGTTGTATGCTGCGTCTTATTAAATCAAACGTTTTGCTTTTATAAGCATCATCATCATCATCATCAGCCTGCTGGACATAGGCCTCTCCAATTTCACGCCACTTAGTTCGATCTATGGCTTCTCGCATCCAGCTCCTGCCATCCGTCTTGTGCAAATCATCGCTCCACCTGGCTTGTGGACGTCCTACACTACGTTTGCCGAGACGTTTTATAAGCAAAAAGTTTTATTTAATAAAACACATCGGTTATGCCGGTTATACCTGCATCGGTTTTTGCTTCTGTTATCTTCGTGTTTAATTGCTAAAAGAAATGAGTCCTACGGCTGCTGTGTTTGAGGTCCCGGTATCGAATCTCTGGTTGGAGTAAACGTTTGTATGATCTGCAAATATTTCTTTCGGAGTTTGAGTATTTTCTATGCTTAATATGCATGTATTTACAAAAAAAGTATTTATGTAGTTACATCAGTTGTCTAGTACCCATAGTACAAGCTCTACTTAGTTTGGGACTAGATTGCGTTTTGTGTTAAATGTCATAATTTATAACTATTATTTTTTTGTTATTTTAAGATAAAATGCTTTTTTGTTGTTTGAGTGGATCTCTAGGTGATTTGGTTTTAAAACTGATTCCCAAATAATGCCTAACTGTAGTGGTGTTACAAATTAGTCGTAATTTATTGTTTTGTTATTCAAATCAATTATAAGATTAGCAAGTAATACCAAATAATACAAATAAAAACAAATTAAAACCTTACAAAATATTACTAATGTACTTCATGAATGTAAAAAATGTACCATCATTTTTATACTTTATAAATATAAACGACTTATCATTATTAAAAATAAAAACAGACGTTCCAATATTAATTGGCGAGTAAGTGAGTACTGTGACTGTGTTTTCAGCAGAAATTTTTCATATTTTTTGTTCATATTTGTGCCATCACAGGCATCATGTATGCCAATAAAATTAAAATAAATAATGGGCTGTTTTAAATGTGAAAATGTAAACTAAATTGGCAAGTTGTTTCGGAACATAATTGCTTAAAGTTAAATTCGAATTACAATGTTTAAACTGAAGATGATTCTCTTAAATCGGAATGAGGAATAGATGAATAGATTTCATCCATTTGTCAACAAATTAGTTCATACATATGAACTTTATGAATCAAATAAATAGTGGTAGTATGTTTTGGCGCTCATGAGGCGCTCATAGCCCAGTTGCACTCGGTGATTAGAAACAATCACCGAAGGTAAGCAATGACGGCGCGGTCGGTACCTGGATGGGTGACCGCTGCTGGCATGTTACCATGAGCGTCTCCGTGATTCGGAGGTCACGTTAAGCAGTCGGTCCCGGTTGTTATCATACGATAACAGTCGTGAAGCTTAGTCGGAGGCCTTCGGGCGGCTTAAAATTATCCAACGGCAAGATATGTAGCCACAATGTATGCCAGCGTGGGGATGTATGGCCAAAACTCTCTCCTGAGAGGAAAGCCGAGTCCAGCAGTGGGACATTATGGGTTGTTGGTGATGATGTTGATGTAAGTTTTGATATCGAACGCACTTGAAACGAAAGTATTTATGCAAGATACCAATTGATTCCATTTGTCGTCTAAAGGTGGAATCGTTAAATATTAGGTGCCTCGTAGGGCACGTTAAACCGTCAATCCCGGTTGCCATAGGAACATCTGTGGCAGGTAATTTATGCTGCATTTCTATAGAACTTCAATAACACCTATCGATACTTGAGCTGTTGAGCTTTGTCGGTAGTCTCTCCCTGTAAAACATAGCCGTATCGTCGTAGATTTAAAGCCGACCCTTACCTATTTTGGGAAAAAAGATTCGGTGGAAGAAGTAGAATAAATATGAACGTGTAAATAAACTTTTAACATTACATAACTGTCTCAGATACCTTTTGATGATTTTAAAGGTCTCCTTTTTTATACTAGCTGACCTGTATGGCCCGTAGCGTGATAACTTTCTCCCGTTTTTGAAACATTCTTCATTGTTGCTCCGCTCCTACAGTGTGATGATATATAGCCTATAGCCTTCATCGATAAATGGGCTATCTAAGACTAATATTTATAAATAAATAAAATTTCAAGTCGCACCAGTAGTTCCTAAGATTAGCGCTTCATTTTTTTTACAATTTAAATGCTAATCTATAATATCGGGTATGGAAAGAAGAAGTGACCAACGACATGACTGTAAATTCAATAAATTCAAGTTTAGAAGCAACCGTGCCCGGTGAGTATCTGAGTCGATCGGTAGGTGACACAGTCGGTCCTCCCTATCCAAGCTACGAAGTTCGGCAGAATGGCTTCGATAGGATGTTTGTTGGCACAGCCCTAGATAACGAGCTGTGCCCGCCAAGCGTGGAGAGCTTTCGTATGCGCGTTCGGCCGTAGCATTGCGGGCTCATGGTTCGGAGTTGTCTCTTCGTCATTCCGACCGATAGAACGAATTTGGTCGTAGACCATCGAACTACAAACCCCGCAACCTATTTCCCTTCGTTTCACCATCCCGTTCCGATCGATAAACTTCACAGTTCTGTCGTGTAGATAGGCTTCCATAATGACCCGCAGGTAGGACGGCACCTCGTGATAGTCCAAGGCCGCCCTTATTAGACCAATCGGACCAGAGATGCCGGTCCGATTGGTCCCACCTTACGAGTGCCTATCAACAGCAGTAGTCACTAAACCCTAAACAACAAAAAGCTTGGCTGTCCTCAATCCAATCCTTATAAAATATCCAGCTACAAGTCGACTAATTCTAAAAAAAGGTAAGCCCTCTCGAAAGCCAATATAAATTTTAATTTAAATTAAAACGGCTCCAGTCAAGCAGATAATGTAGATTTAATCCAGTAATTAAAGTGAAAATAGCAAATCGAACTCGAGAACAAAATTGTAATTGCCTCTGACAAGGAGACCAGTTTAAATTGATTAAACTTAAACCGATATCGATCCTATAAAGATTTAAAACGATAACACTTAGAAACTGTACCTACTAAATGATTAAAACTTATTTTAAGAGGTTTTGTATTAGAAGTACTGTGTTAATTTACAAGAATCGAGTTCAGACGAAAAACTGTGGAACAATCAAATAGATCTAAATTTACGTTAATTCACCGGATAGCACGGACACAGAGTAATGGAAACTGTTATATATAAAACTTATTACAAATCAACCTACCGCTTATTTCTCATTACTTTAGTTTTATCATTGCCTTATAAAGCTATATTGTACATTATACTACGTACAGCATATACAATACGCTAATATACGTAAGTAGAAAATTTCCAGTGAATAGAAATGTAAACAAGAAGGATGTGTGAAACTAGGTAGCTTATAGCAAATGAATATATTTCGCCAGTAGGTCCAAACCCTTCAACCGATGAGTAAATGCAGAATATCTCTATAAATAGATAATAATGTAAGAATGGTAAATATGCGAAAAAAACATCCATCTATTCACTGTTTATTTATTGCCATCATTTCGTAGTGACGTCTTAACTTACGCACAACAATTTCCTCTCCCCTGGGTATATTATTACAAATCTCCCTCAACCGCTTGAATAATTGAGGGCAATTTTGTGATTAGTGCTGGCAACACTGACTACACTATCCTAAACGCGCGCCGGTGCGTCTAATGACGGCTATCTAAGTAAAGTGCCTGCTCTATTTCAAGAGGACTGCGTAATGTTGGAAACACACTAGGGAAAAACAATGAGGGCTAATATTTTTTTAGGATGGCAAGGAATATTTTTGTCCACAAAAACAATTGTGCTGTCTTTTATAATAGAAAGGCTACAAAATTCTATGCATTTAATAATCTTAATTCAAATACGAAAATATTAAGTGCAGGTCCATTAATTTATCGTCTTAATTTCTTAACATGGTAGTTCAAATCCTGGGGTTTGTCACACGTTTTTCTCGGCTACAAGTCTCTAATATTTACTCGTATAAGAAAGGTAATAAACAAAATCTTTATAATGTTTTAGTCTTACTTCATTTATTTTACTTAAAATATCTAGCCGTGTTGTTATTCAAACTTCATATATTAAAAATACACAGAAAAAAATACCGTACCCAATAGAAATTGTTGAATTCGGTCTGTTTGTCATGATATACGTTACTGTAAAATTAGTTCTGTAAAACTTCAGAAAAGCGATGATTATTGTTGCTTTTGTTCATAAGCTCTCAAACCAATGTCTAAGTGTGTTAATTTTCAAAGATTATTTGTAGCGATTTTCTGATACCTAATGCAGCTAATTGTCTTCAATATCAAAGTGCTCAAAAACATAACATGACCCCTCATAATTGCGTTAGAGAGCAAAGTTTAGTTTCTAGCTAACTTGTAATTAAAGAAAGTGCTAGGGTTTGAACACTTTTCTCGAAGACGTGGTACTCGAACATGATACACATTTATCCTACTTTGTTCTTGAGAAAGTTAAGACAAAACTTCAGAGGTTCAATATTCGATGCTTTATTACTCCTGGGAAAAGTCGATAATATAGCTACGAAGTTAAGACTTTATTCAAATTATCTGCTATTATGAATATTGGCAAAATAAATAAAGATCAGTTGAAAATTTTCGGTAACGCTCAAACAAAACGATTTTGTTCCTCTTTGAAATTTTAATTAATAGCTTATAGATGTATAAACAAAATATATTTGTATATATACATGTAAAATATAATCCTGTTCCGTTTCGGGCGCGATATATCAATCTAGCTAGGATTCATTTTTAGACAATTTACCAAAAATAAAATCGAATAAAGCTCTGTCATCCAGCTACTATTATTTATATGCAATAGGCATATACAAAAGTAAAGAGGTTTTTGGTAAATTATTACTTTTTAAATGTAATACAAAGAGAATATTTAATTATTCTTTTTATTGAATAGGGGGCATACGAGCATATCGCCTGATGGTAAGCGACCGTAACACCAGAGGCGTCACAAGTACGTTACCAGCCTTTTAAGAAGGGGTACGCTCTTTTCTTGAAAGTTTGAAGGTCTTATTGGTCCGGGAATACCGCAGGCGACAGTTCATTCCACAGTTAATTATTACATTCCAAGAATACATATAAATCCAACAACTCAATAAATATCTCCACCACGAAGCCGTAGCAGTCAAATTGCTAAATGAATTAATCATAAATATGAACCATAAAACAATTACTTCCCCTGCGGTTCCATCTGTGGAGGAACGGGTGTCATGTCCCTCCAACACAAAGGGAGGATCCTGCGACCAGGCGAGGTGATCATGCCTGGCGGGCCACTGCCCAATGGATGATCTTGGGAAGTTGTATACATGTCAATCGGTGCAAAAACGTTTATTGCGCGATGCAGGATTGGTAGCCTCTTCGTACACTACGTTACTCCGTAGTTCAGTGTATCTTCGGTAGATGGCGTTGTCATATGTTTTTGTTGCCGCTGTATGTGGAAATTGCCACATGCTCATATCGATTATCACAATAAAGAATAGCTTACATACTTCCTCAAGAATCAAAGTATATCTCTACCAATTTTTTTATGAAATACGAATAAACGAGCAGATGTATCACCTGATGGTATGCGATTATCTCCGCCCATGGACACCCGCAACACCAGAGGCATCACAAGAGCATTACCGGTCTTTGTGGGATGAGGAGGGAGATGAGGAAGTGGTTGGGATATGGGCCTCCGGTATCTTCACTCGCTCGGTGAAAACCAGCACAAGCGCCATTTCATACCGGTTTTGTGAGGCCGTGGTTTCACTCCGGTTGAGCCAGCCCATTCATGCCAAAGCGTGCCTCTCCCACGTTGTTTATTAAAACCCAAATTTAACAGTGAAAGCATGACAGACAGACATAGTTACTTTTAACTTTATAACATTATACTACGAATAGATCGAATCAAAATGTTTTTACTTTGATGGTCAGAACAGGACAAAATATTAGTTTTATTTAAAAAACTTAGTCAGGGAGGATATAAACATAAATGGGAATTAATATTTTGTACGTATTTAGACAGCATACAATGTGAGAAATGCACATCTTAGATTATCATTTTTTACATTTATGCCATCCCACTTAATTTACAGAAAAAAGTATCTAATCAAAACAAATGTTAAGTGATGTTTTATTAAAACACACAAAATCACACTATAAAGAAATATACCAAATTCTATAAGACAGAAGAAGTCGATTTACTAAGAGTATAATGAATGTTCCTCTAATAATAGTTTCGAATAATAATAGAAGAATGTTAGAGGCGTAAACATTCAAATTATTCGTGATTTTCTTCTATTTTCTCACAAATAATTTATATTATTTGCGCAACATTGCTCATTCTTTGTTTATTTGAAGATGACAATAAGGTCTTTTCATTATTGAGACACTGATTGGCTCAAAAAGATACATTCCTCTTGTCAGAAGCGACATTTCATTAAAGCGTCACGACTAATTAAATCTGTCATGCTTTGCTACAACTAAATTGATAAATGAACTTACAATTTTTGGAATATCAAGCACGATATTGTATTTCACGCTTATCGAGCATTATTGAATGTGAACAGGAGAGAATAATTGATTGAAGTGATAAGTGAGACTAAAAGTGAAAATGAAACCGTCACCTTTATACAAAAAGTACACATTTCTTAAAAGAATAAATGATATAAATTCATATTTTGTACATCTGCCACGCAACGATAACTAGCCTTAAACTAAGCAGAACTTGTACCATGAAAGCTAGATGGACTGTATGATAGTATCTCACTAATATTGTTTGCCTCGTTAAATTGTAGCAATAAGTTAATACAAAGACTATAAGTGCAGATGACGAATTGACTTCTCATAAAAAAGGGTCGGGCGGCCCTAATAAGCAATCTGAACACTTATTGGACTCTTAACATGAAAAATGCTTAGAACGTTCATATCTGATTGAAATAAAAGTGGACGTTTTAAAGTGATAAGACAAAGACATACCATACCTGCTCGATCGACGGAGTTGAGGAGAAAAGTACGGAGTGAGGTGGGGACACTTAATATAGGACCGCGGTGGAGAGAGGGACTGGGAAAGGGGCGCGTATTCTGGTTGTGTGAACTGTCGTGACTTTTGAGTAAGTTAAAGTATATACATTGAAGAAAGCTAGGTGAGTCTCGGTTTCCCATAGTACTTTGTAGGATAGTGAATTTATTAAGCATTTGTATCCCGCTCTGAGTATCGTAATGATTGTTAGATAATTAGATGTAATCTTACATTTATTATTGCTAAGCATTGCAACTGGTTTTATCGGCTATGACGTATGTGGGGACCTCTATCTGTTAGGACTGGCGTGTTTGTAGTGTAGGTTGTGTACTTACGTGCTAGGAGTTTTAGGGGCTATCTACTCGGGCTTATGTAAGCCGGATAGGCGCTATTGCAGTATGTGTCGCTAGGAGAATTTGCAGACATCTTAAATACAGCAGTCGCGTACGCTCCCACTGCACCACTGAGGCAGTCATAGTAAAAATTAGCAGTCATAAGGACTACCGATAGAAGTGAAAGCTTACATCTTGGAATGTTTTTTATAAAACTAATACAATAGAACAAACTTTATAGTAAAGCAGTTAAAACAGTTTACATTCAGGACATATTAACGACCATGTACTAATGTGTAAAATTAGAAATTTTAAAATGTTTAACATTATCGACATCAAACATTACCATGTCGGTAACTTAAGAGTTTTAGCGCCAAAAAATACTGAACGTGGCTAAAGAGTTTTCACTTCAATAATAATTAAATAAACATTTCATTGAAACACTTAATTATATCTCGGATTGTGGCTTTTTTGTAACATAGGGTTTTGATTACATTCTTTTATAGTCGTATGTCTATCTGACACCAAACGTTCTTAGAGATACGATCGATTCCAGACAAAAAGAAGAAATTTACAGATATAGAAAACCACCAATGAATGGGGTAAATACGATGTAAATGTTGTTTAATGTATTAAAATTATGTATATGAATGCTTGGATGGCACAGTGGTAGCATATGCGACTGCTTTGCTTAAGGTCTCGGGTGTGATTCTCGGGTCGGAACAATCATTTGTATGATGACATTTTCAATGTATTATATGTATGTATTTGCACAAAAATGTGTATATGTATTTATATCGGATGTTTAGTACCGATAATACAAGTCTTGCTTAGTTTGGGACTAAATGGCGTTGTTGTCTAGATGTCCAAAATATTTATTTATTTACTTTTATCTTTTGTTTTACAAATAAAACAATATGTTTTACAACTTTACTTAAGTTTTTAACGAGTCAATACTTTTAGGTAAGCAACAACAGGCCTCGTTCAATAAAACAGGCCCTCTGTGTTTTTGTTCGTCATTGATTTTCTCAGACCGAATGAATTACACCAATTCGTCTGCTATCACTACCCGCATGGATGAATATACTGCTAGTTTTTAGTGTGAAGGTCCGTTGACAATCGGTCCGTGTAGCTGGTAAATTGCCACAGAAAATTGGCTTCGAAGTCTACGGATATCCTGTATAAAAAATTCTTGAAGGCGTAGAAAAAATGCTGTGTCATAGAATGGTAGATAAAATGTATAAAACATTCTGTTATTTTTCTGACAAATTCTTGGAGTATGAATTGGGGAAGCAAACAAAAATATTTTTTAAGGCAACACGTAAAAACATTAATTAAAAATAAATTGCGCTTCGAACTTTGACTCGCATTATTTCAAGACAAATACGTAGTGCGGATGTATATAGGACACAGGTACGTAGCAATGTATGTACTTAGAACGTAAACGAACGAACGTAACGTAGATTCACGTAATAATACATATATATACATGTAATAAAATATAATTGAGGCGAACAATTTAAGTACAAAAAATCTCCGTGTGCTTCAAACTTAACAACCAAAATAATCAATGTCAATTCGGAGCTCGTTAGCCGATGACTACTCATTAAGTTTGGCTCCCTACATAATTGGTACTTAATGATGACGCGGACAGAGCTCTGATCGCTGCTTTTTATTAAGTAAGTAGGTATTCAAAGCCCAATTCCATAATTTGTAGATGGAAGGATTACACTTTAATAGGGAGTCGAACATTTTATTGTCATTTGTAACTTATAAATTTGGGCGCCGGTAATCGCTTCATCAGGCGATACGCATGATATAATTGTAAATGTTACAATTATGAATGATACTGAATCACATATTTCGAAAATACTGACATACAAATTTAAATGACATTATGAAATAAATGACACGCAAATCATATTATCATTTAAAATGGTTGAAGAGAATTTGTTTCCAGCTAAATTTGTTGAAATTACTGAAATAATATAAAAAATGGAAATGATTCTTGCCATTAAGCCAAACATAAAATATACAAACAAAAACAAATATTACACGTATATTGTGTAAACCTATACTGTTCCTAAACAAGAACAAATATTACACATATATCGTGTAAACTTATTCAATATATTTCGTAAAAAATAGTCTTATGGAATAACATCTTTCTTCCTATCTTATACAGATGTTACATTAAATTAACATATAAATAAAAAAAAATATAAATTGTTACCACTGACGAAATAGAATTGTGACAATGATGTTGTTTTGCCATAAAAATCATTAAAGATTAAAGAATATTCTCTCTTTGATTATTACACACGCTAACGCAACTTCAAAATACGTTGAATTTTATTTGACAACTCTCGAAATTCATTTAAAATATTCAAACGTATGTTCGCAGCTGTTGCAAGTGACGGTTTCGAGGAGTTGAATGTACATTACACTTGAGAATAGCTTATCGACTTGATTAATTTTATCCTGAATGAGTTTTCCGTCGTCTTGGAGCGTTTTCTGTGTGAGATCATTTTAAGAAAAGCCTGAAAATTAGTAACACCTCTTATATTTAATTAATACAGTTTTTTTCCTCGATACTTTTCATTGAAACAGTGGGGTTTCAGGAAATTTAAATTATTATTCCTTTCTTTCTAAATTTTGAGGAGTACTGAAAGAACTTGGGATTAATTTTTTATGGGAGTGATAGTTTTTTTTATGGTTTTAGGGGCCAACGAGCAAAGAGTATCGCCTGATAGTTAGCGATTACCGCCGCTCATGGACACCCGCAACCAGAGGCGTCACAAGTCCGCTGCTTTTGGGGGTGGGGAGAGTGATAGGGGGACGGTTTGTAATAACTTTGAGACAACTGTAGATCACCAACAGTACATAGAAGAATTATTACAGAAACTTAATGTGTAGAACATTTGAGTGAGTAATATTTCATATTCAAGAGAATTATTGTATTTGTTAACAGGATCTTTGTTAACAATTAGATTGAACTGTGATTACTAAAGTGCATTGAAGATAGCCACTCACACAAGTCAAAATAGATTGATTTTAAACATTATGATGTTTGTAAGAGAAACTACCAAAACCGGAAAAGTAGAGGTCAATTATCTACCTGTAAATGACATGAAAGAAAATTGTTGGCTAAAGGTCTAGGTATAGTTAAACTCTATAAGTTTATAGAAACTTCAGGTATTTTAAAATTGTGATTTAACTGATGTTTATACTTTGTTGTATGTTTAGTTTATTTTGATAAGTGGGACTGTTGTACTTAATTGTATCAAAATAATCCTGCTATCAACATCTAGCATATAATATGTTTTTTTTTTGTTTTTTTTTTTCTTTTTTGTTTTTTTAAAAAACAACTCCCGCATTAGGAATATACATTCCTGTGTGGCGGGGATCTTTACAAACATACATGAAACGGACACAAAGTACACCCAGACTTAGAACAACAATTTATGAATCACACAAAGTGTTGTCCCATGTAGGATTTGAACCCACAACACTTGGCGTAGTAGGAAGTGGCGTGGCGACCACTGAAACCACTAGGCCAACCGTGTAGTCTAAACTTATGTTGTGTTAACTAAACGTTCGCAATGACTGTGTGACAGGAATAAAAATAGTCTACACTGAATAACCAAACGTGTTTGACTTATTACAAATTTTGCTTCAAACTCATTTTTCCCTAATTTTAGAATAAAGCTCCAATGCAGACACTGAAGATTTGGTTTAATACATAGAGTAAATGAACTCATGAAAACTGAATAGCCAATCGAGCTCTACAATGGGTACGTGAGAATCACAGCTAGTAACTAACTGAACACACTTATACTACTAGAACTACTTTCATGACTCTTATAAAGAAAATTAACGACCCTAATAACTTTATATTGCTATTATTTCATGATCCGTAAAAAACAGATATTGTAGTGGTCAATGTACTGAAAAATATGAGTAAAAATAACAGGTATGTCAAAATTCAAACAAGAGAGTCAATTTGCTCAGAGTCTGAGCATTTTTTTTATTTCAGCAGAAGAAATATATCTAACGCAAAGGAAGCAAAACGGAGATGATAATAATAATTATATTCAGAAAATTTTTACCAATAACCATAAGAGGGGACGCTCCTACTTTAATAAAAAAATCCCCTTCTACCCCAGTTCTATGCAATAGTTGAACGCTTTTTTATTGCTATTATACGTGCAAAACAGTTCGATTAACTGAACCAATAAGATACCTATTTAGATCTTGCGTGTTTGATGAATAGACCAGCGCTACAGAATCCATTATTTAGTAAGTATACGATCGAACGATTTGATGATGATAATGTTGGAGTTTTAGGCTTCATTTAATTTTCAATTCAGGGCTTAGAGTGTGCAAATGCATAAAAACAGAATGAAAGTCTAATTTTGATGCGGTAGTGATATACCTGCTAAGGTATAAGGATGTGGAGGAAAGGGTGTTATGTCCCTCCAAAACCAAGGGAAGATCCTCCGACCAGGCGAGGTGATCATGCCTGGTGGGCCACTACCCAACGGTTGATGTTGGGATGTTGTATATATGCTAATCGGCGCGAGAACTTCTATTGCGCGATGCAGGATTGGTAGCTTCATAGTACACTACGTTACTCCGTAGTTCAGTGTACCTTCGGAAGATGGCGTTGTTATATGTTTATGTTGCCACAGTATGTGAAAGTTGCCACTAGGCAATTTATTTTGGGATAGGATACTTTTTGAAAGTGTACCAACTACACCCTCTTTTTGTCAAACCTACAGCTTTGCTAGAGAGTTAAAAATGTTATATGGTAAAAAATCTATATTTACATTACACTTACATTATATAAAGAAGCTACATGCTAAATTTCAGGATTCTAGGTTTAATGGTTGCTGTGCGTTGATCTCTGGGTCAGTCAGTCAGTCACCTACCTCTTTTATATATATGGATGATGAGAACTTATTTTGCGTAAAACTATAAGTTCGACTATTTGAAAACTATATTTACACCACATTTTGATTTACTATGTAATAACTTCAATATAATAACGTTGACTGACTGTCAAGTCAAACCCAAAGCAGCGCCTTCAGTCAAATTGCAAGGGTTTTGCGTCGGTTATCTTTCTACAATCGCTAACGTCCCTATCCTCTCGTGTCTCTTGTGTCTTTTGTGTTCCCTATATTCCATCTAACCGTAGTCTATTTTATCTTGCCTCTTTTAGACAAGTTGCAAGTGTTTTAATTCAGATATTAATTAATGATTTTCATTTGAAAATTCCCTTGTTTTATTGACTAATATTTTGATTTGACCACGTGATTTGGTGTTGACAGACGTAATTTCCAAACATTTGATAGTTTTCTATTAATTTTACGTTTGTAGCATACAGCTTAGCTAGGAGGTCAGATCAACGACCGCAGCAAACGTTTGAAAGTTATATACTACACCAAATAATGTAACTTACTTTTTGACCCAATATCGGTAAGATAAGTTTACTCGTCTTTCTCACAAATACTTATCCTGATTTGTTAACTGTCCAAGTTTGAATGAAAACATCATACCTTATCGCTCTTAACGTTTTGCTAAAGAAAAAGTTTTTGTTCTAAAGGGAAAAAACATTGGTCATTATGACACAAAAGAAGCCAATCTATAACTGAAATTAACTTACTAAGAAGATAACGTTAGTAGTTCACGTCTTTATATCTCGCAAGCATTCTACGCATTCCTACGTTGTTTTATTTAGAAAATATCAAAATTTAATATTGAAATGGCGTCTACTGATTTTTCGAAAAAAATTGCAGCGCTGCCATTGAAAATTTCGACTCAAACGACACTGAACAACTGACCATCGTAAATCAATGTTCCAATGTCATCAATCAATGTTCTTAGAGAAAGTATTTGAAAAAATATCTGCAAAACTTGATATCTGCAAAAATCGATATAGAAGAATTGAAAAAGATATCTGACAATTTCCTAATAACTTACGATTCCCTAAAATCTCATTTTCTATTTTTATACCTATTTTAGTCCTAGTGTTAATGTTGTATAATATTAACTTGCATAGATTAAGTTGGTTTATTTCTTATCATTGCTATAAAATTTCTTACATACAAACATATTGACATTGATCTCTTCTCTGCGTTTCACCTCTTTGTTGCAATCTCTGAGTTAGTCCATTTGACAACTTTACATATCGTCTATTCCGTTATACATTTTTCAAATAATAATAGTGGATATATGAAATTGGATATGATACTCACAAGTTATGTGGCTTTCGATTAGTGAAAGTATTTTATAAATCACTTTTTTAGATCCAGAAAAACCCCTAGTAATCTTATAAACACACAAATTTTACATTTTTATGATATTTTTACTGATAATATATTTTCCACGTACTTACATTGATAGAATACTAAAAGAGTAAGATAGGAGATAAAAAATGCACTCTTAGATATCGTCATCATCATCAACAGCCCATTGCGGTCCACTCCTGGATCTAGGAGTGAGAAAGTATGAGTGAAGAGTGTGAGAACAAGGAACGACAAAGATCCTTGTCAGTTGCCTTTTACATCTAATCATTTCCAGCCCTCCTGTGCAAGTTGTCCCGCCATCTGGCCAGAAGGCGCCCCACACTACGCTTTTTACCTGATGGTAAGCGATTATCCCCACCCATGGATATCCGCAACACCAGAGGCGTCACAAGTGCGTGCCAAGACGCGGTCTCCACTCCAGAATGCGCTTACACCAGCGGTTATCAGTTCTGCGACATTTGTGACCGACCCATTGCCACTTCAACCCACCAATTTTCAGAGCTATATCGCTCACCTTGGTTCTCTGGTCTTCTTCGTTACGAATTGTGTCCTTCAGAGAGATTCTAAGCATAGCTCTCTCCATTTCCCGTTGAACGACTCTAAACTTATGGATTAGGCCCACAGTCAGTGTCCTCGTCTTAGCACTGAACATCATTACGGGGAAGATGCACTGGTTGAAGACTTTCGTCTTCAGTTTCTGTGGTTCATCCGATGAAAACATGTGATTTAACTTTCTAAATGTTGCCCAGCAAAACTGAATCTTCCTTGGCCTCCTTCTCGAAGTTGTGTCTACCTAACTGCATAAGTTGCCCAAGATAGTTATATTCCTTGAAAACTTCGAGAGGCCTGGCTCTAAGATATGAAGAGCATTATTTCGATTTTCATACGTTTGGAATATCCTATCTAAAGTTTACGTATCAATTGCTTCATTGGTCTAGCGTTTAGTGAACTGCCAATCAAGAGATCTGAGTTTCAATTCCCGGGTCTAACTGCTATTGGAATTTTCTTATAAGAAATTTTTAAGAGCAGATCGAAATTTGGATAATGTCAGTGTTTTCGTTCCGTGCCTCGAAAAGCACGTTATGCCGTTGGTTCCGGTTGTCATGAATATCTATGACAATCTTTATTGGGAAGGCAGTGCCCTTAAATATATTCACAATTAGTTCAAGTATCAAATTCAGTTCACCCTCAGGGTTGCAGAGATCCAACACTAGTCGCTTCCTGTAAAAACTGATATTCATGTAAAATCTGTTGAACGAACTAGCCGATCTCAATTAATATTGGAAGTAATAATAATCTCTTACCATTGGGTCTGCTCTTTTATCCCAATAATATAAAAGAAGAAATAGTAAAAAAAACAATATCCTGACTACTTAAAAAAATTTGATAAAATTTATATAGCCTATGTCACTAGGACAATTACTACGAACCCATTGAAATCTCAGTCTGTGAAATCAGGTTCAGTAGCACCTGAACACGCTACGGTGGAAAATACAAACACACATAATCTGTTAAATAGCTTCGCCATAGTCGGGCAAGTCACTAATCTATAAGAATATTTTATCATGGTATCTAGTAACGCATATAAGGACTAATGGGTTTCACTATACAGCCATGTCAAAACATGGTTCATTGATATTGAAAGGTGAAGCTAAATCGTTACAGCCAGACTTAATCTCCTCGACCTCGCATACGATTAGATATATAGTTACCATTTCTATCTATCCTCCACTATCGTGATTAATAGAGGATTACCCTGCATAGCTCTTTAAAGTATTGCCATTTAAAGTTAACGACCAACATAAGTCTATGTGATTGGATTGGATCGATAACTTATAGAAATTGGTAGATAAGTTCTAGCAATCTCTTACTGTTACTGTAATAGAACAGATATCGCCTGTTGATTTTTGTTATAGTTTATATTTAATCTTGATTCTGGATTTGAAATTCAGAATTACTAGTCCTGAATTGGGGACCCAGAAGCAATAAGGTAAAAATAGTGGATTTCATAGTATCAATAAATGGATATCAATTGGTATTCCTAGTTCTAGGAATAAAGCCTCAAAACCTTTTTGAATATTGAACATACACTACATGAAAGGTAGGACTAGATATTTCAATTTGGCTCTAACCAGAGCTAACATGAGCTGAGTAAACGTTTAAGACTGTATTGTAAAATTATGTTAGGATTTTATTTTATCAGATATTACAATGCTCATACATTATTAGATTATTTGATAAAGGATTCAAGGATAGCGGTCATAATACCGATGAAGATTGTTGGTATGACAAAACAAATAACGAATTTTTTATTCATTAACTGTCAAAAAGTTATCACTAGTTATAAAAACTTATTCTTCTTCTTCCTAGTCTTACCCCTATTGCCGAGGATTGTGACTGTGATAAAACTGGTTGTTCTATAATGTATCTCCATGTGTCTCGATCAGCCGCTTGATATGAAGCGGCGCTAACGGATTTATCCAGTCGATCGGGTATCTGATCCATCAAGCGCTTTGGACTCTATTCTCTGCGTCTTTTTCCTTTCATTTTCCCCGTTATCATCAATTGTTCCAGGTTGTCGACCTTTATGTGCCCAAAGCGCACTTTCTGAATTTTACGGACGCTGAGTTCCCTTAAGGCCGCTCTTTCGAAGCAAAGAAAAAAAACATCAACCAAGCAAAAAAAATTACAAGTTAAATTGTTTTAATATTAGTAAACAAATATAATATAATATATTAAAACATCAAAGAAACTTGTCAAAATCACAAAATTGGCAAAATTCAAAATCATCAATCATAGGTGATTGCGATTTTGTTCCCTCCCTAGCTGTCAGCGCTAGACCTGTGCGTACTGCTCGCACGCCATTCATCGTCCTTTCCCGCTCAGTTCTTGTACGCGGCCTAAAACCGACATATTTTTACGATGGGTTATCCAAGGTATCCTCAGTAACCTTTGCCAAATCAAAAATTTACCATTTGAATAATTTAGATAAGACAACTAACACCTAAAACTAATTGATTTCCTTATGAAGCCAATTTCATGATTATTTGTGAGTTTCATTTTATATTTATAAATTAATTAAGCAAAAACGTTTAAGAGCCTTATTCTTTTAATAAAAAGGAAAGCCTGACAAAATCATAATACGTGAACTAACAACCTTTCATTTGAACGATGTGAACGTAATTAATATTCCAGAGTTGCCAAAAAATTTTGAAGACAAAATTAGCGAACACGGTGACATTGTCAAATGAGGATGGGATATAATTAATGATCTAGTTCCACTTTCCAAAAGCTTTACATCACTTATAATCCTTGAGGGAATTAAGGGACAATACTCAGTTAAATACATTTTCTCTTTAGATCGTCAGCGTAGTCTATCTAGCTCAAAGTAAAGTGAAGTAATTAATGAATTTGGACGTTTTTGAACTTTTGTACGAATTAATATCGATTTAAGTTCTCTAGACACAAGAAGCTTGTAATATTTTTATACACAGAATTAAAAAGGTTTTGGTAATCATGGGAGAGCCACACTTCGGCATGAATGGCCGACCGGAATGATACCACGGCCTCACAGAAAACCGGTATAAAACACTACTTGCACCATGTTTCACCCCTTCCCCCTATCCCCATCCTCCAAAGGACGGCAACGCAGTTGTGATGTTTCTGATGTAGCGGATGTCCATAGAGGGCGGTAGCAAAGGTAGTGGATATTAAAAATTTGAATTATTAATTAAAATATTATTAGTTAGGGCTAACACCACCGCAAGGCTCAGATAAACAGACTGAGACTGTTTCTTATCATAAATGTTTTATCCATTCTAAGGTCAACACTAAAAGGGTAACACTCAGGTCAAGATCACAAAAAATATAATTTAAAAAAAATGAACAATTAACAATGGTGACTTTTAGGTTTATGGATATACTTATGGCTTTTATTAAATGACATTGATATTTTGGTGCAAGGTTTTGATTTTAAATAGTTATTTATAAGGTAAATTAAGAGAATGTTTATTCCATTACCTCTAATATAGTAATGCACAAAATTTACAAAATAATAAGCATGACTTTTTTTGGTTTAAAGTTATCTTTATTTACTGAAAACGATTGCCGAAGGAACAATGTTAGTAACATGAATAAAAACAATAGCAAAGCCTTCGCCACAAAAGAAAAAATGATTTTATTTTTCGAAAATATCTTATTGGCTTGTTCGAAAAACAATACAATTTCGTAAACAAAAGTGACATTTCTTTTATTTTCCCGGTAAAAATCAAAATTGTAATGTTTTATTCATGGATGCCGCGGCTTTAGCAAAATGTAAACAAAAATTCGAATCTCAGCAATTGAACAAGCGTATTTGGAAAAAAAACCGCAGGCTATATCTTGTTTCAATAGACCGAGGCCACTTCTGTGCTCATAGATTTGGTTAACATTAATGATGACATTTTTAAAGATAGTCTAGATTTGATCAAATCTATATCAATCAATCAACAACCCATAATATCCCACTGCTGCGCTCGGGTCTCCTCTCAGTAGAGGGTTAAGGTCATACGTCCCCAGATTGGCCAAGTGCGGGTTGGGGACTGGCAAGAAGACGTTGCGACTACGTAAATATTTCCGTTGGATGATTTAAGCCGCCTCCAACTAAGCTTCACGACTGTTATCGTATGATAACAACCGGGGCCGACTGCTTAACGAGACCTCCGAATCACGGAGATGCTCATGGTAACATGCCACCAGCGGTCACCCATCCAGGTACCAGCCAGGTACAACCCGTCATTGCTTGTCCTCGCTGATTGTTTCTAATCACCGAGTGCAACTGGGCTACGAGCGCCTCTTATGATCATATTAAACTTTAACGTTAGTTGTTTGCAAACTTGGAATCCCTTTAAAGTTTCACAATATATCAAAAACCGTATAAACATTTCCAAAAATAAGCTATCCATGTCGCGACAGATTCAAAATACGATGTGTCTTCACCCTGAAACATTACATGGGTGTCATAAAAGGCTACAAAGGAACCGAACTACGCTGGACAATGATGCTAATATTCTTTGTATAAATTGCTCCTACTTAATATCACTTCACTCGTTTACGGAATTCTACTTTCTGATTAAGGTAAACAAAAGTATGTATTGAAAATCTCTTGAACATGAATAACAGTTATACAGTCATAATTAGCCGCGGAAAAAATCAACGTACAATAGAATACGCAATTACATTGCGCTGTCGACGGCACATTCACGTTGATGCTTTTACTTTGTAAAGTTGCTCATATTATTAAGTAATAAGCTTACAGCGATTTCAAATGAAAAATGTTCCCCGGAGTTTTTATCATGAAGATTATATTCTCGTGTTAATTCATATTTCAAATTTGTTAGCTTTTCAGTCTTTTTTATACAGCCCAATGATTTTAATGCCCAATCTGACAATGTTTGCGTAATGTCAGAAATACAGAAATAGTTTTTAAATAAAAAAACTATTCATTTCACAGTCGAAGCCTAATTAGACGAAATCAGTTTTGTGAAGAAGCGATGTTTAACGTTACGATATATGTATGGAAACAAATGAATATGTTAATATCAATGATGTAGATTTGTAAAATTATCAATTTCGTCAAATAAAATTAAATATGATTGATATTATTCAGACTGACACTGATACAACTAATTATCAAACTATCAATAACAGATTAAATTATCAGCATTAAACTCCTAAAACCAAATGACTTTATCTTATTCCAATAACATTTAATTACCATGTTTGTAAATTTGCTTATCTTATACGAGTAATATGCTATGCACCTGATTGAATACTAATAAAAGACACCTTAATAAATCAAACCTTTGACTTGGATCATAAATCAGCTTTTCAACAAATTCTATTTACACAAATCGGTTTCTCTTATAGTTTGGACGTTTAGCAAATGTTCCCATTCGCTTATCTGTGAGTCGATGAATGCGTTTGAATGAAGTCTGCGTTTCATACGCCATCATAGTACTTTACCTGTGTCACGATGGATGTTAAATTTTGTGTATATAGATGATGTAATGAGTTTTACTTTTTGTGTGACAATGAATAAATAGCCAACGTAACTAATATGATCTTTAAGATTTACTCAAAATCAGAATTTATTATGTAACAAGATAAGAAAGTAAAGGAAAAAATCAGTAATTCAATTCAAACTCCAAACAAACAAATACACATATTTGTTAAGCACTTCAAAAACGATCATTCGATTGAGGTAATGACGACCATACACATGCATGCTTAAAATTTACTTACTTCATACATTTGAATAACTACATACATACATTTACATATCTAGATTTTCTATGAGCTATAAGCATAGGATACCATCTTGTTAGGTTATACGAGTAGAGCCACAACGTTGTCTTGCCAGAACTCAACCCGCTCCTGATAGGGAGACCCAAATATTATGGGTTGTTGATGATGATGATGATACGAGTAATGATTATGTAATTAAAGAACGATAATTATGATATGTTATTTTTAAATCACTGCACGTGTGGCCTACTGGTTTAGCGGTCGTCGCGCCCCTTCCTACTTTGCCAATTGTGGATTCAAATCCTACATGAGGCAACTCTTTGTGTGATCCACAAATTGTTATTATAAATCTAGATATTCTTAGATTGATTTATTTTTTAAAATACCCGCGACAGACAGACAGACATTTATTTTAGTGCGGGACTTGAAAAAAACACAAAACAAATCCTATTATATCACCTTGATAACGAAGTTCATTTAGAAATTTTAAGTAAAAAGAACCGAGCACAAACTGAACTAACAATTACATTGTTCTGAGAGTTGTTGAAAGTTTACAGTTAGATCGCAAGCTACAACTAATTGGTAAGTTTCTCCATTAATGAGCTTATTAAAACTTTATGTTCAAAAAGTTACACGAACATGCCAACCTGTTGTTAATGATAAAGTTCAAATTTTGTGGTGCCCTAATAAAACTAATTAATAGTATATTATTTAATATACGAATTTAAGCTTGTTACGCTTCCAATGCTAAACTGCTAAACCGATTATGTTTTTTTTTATTACACGTACGGATGTGCGGATGCGATACTCAAAGGCAAAAACTAATAATAACGACTGTGCGCTCATAGCTCAGTTGCACTCGGTGATTAGGAACAATCAGCGAAGGTAAGCATCGACGACACGGTCAGTACCTGGATGGGCGACCGCTGGTGACATGTTACCATGAGCGTCTCCGTGTTTCGGAGGTCACGTTAAGCAATTGTTCCCGGCTGTTACCGTAGGATAACAGTCGTCCCGCCCTGAGTGTGGCCGTGGATGTGCCGGACGGATTTTTCCCTTCATCCGCTTCACAGGGGTGACGTTACGCGTGTGCCGTAAGTCGCCTAAATTGAGAGTTTTACCATCAGACGACGGAGCCCGCTTTAGTGCGGGCAGGCGCTGGGAGGGGTCCGAACGGCGTAAGAAAGCGATTCCCGGATCCCTCCCGTCTCAGGCGCAGAGCGGCACACCGCATGGTTTTAATCGGTTCGATTCCGACACACAGCCCCGCCGCTAACCTTGGGGGGTGAAGGCCCGAGGGGGTTTCCTAACGTAGAAAAAAGGATAACAGTCGTGAAGCTTAGTGGAGGCCTTTGGGCTACTTTAAAACATACGACATTAAGATAGATAGAAGACATAAGACGTCATGCCAGTCCCCAACCCGCGCTCGGCCAGCTTTGGGACGTATGGCACTAACCCTCTCTTGAGAGGAGACCCGAGCCTGGCAGTGGGACATTATGGGTTATTGATAAATTATGACAAAGGAATAGTCTTTGATCAAAAATATTAAACAACAACAAATGGCAAGATGAAATTTACAAATAAATTCCCAAGCCATGGAAAAGAATAAGAAATTCGTGCAAACATTTTGTGTTCGTCTAAAATGTATACCAAATGTAGGACAATAAGCTAGTTTACAAAAGAAAACATAGAATATTATAAGAATAAAACTAAACATAAGAACTAAAAGATTATTTACTTATCGCTGACTAAAGTAGAGTTGGAAAGAATATTAAGCAAACAAAACTCTCTTAAATTGAAGCAACATTCTATATCTGTTTCAATGTTTATAAATGAAACAGTTTTTATTTTTGCTAAGTCTGTATCACTCGAGAGTATTATTCTTTTCTGAATAGAGACTATCTTTGTCCTTTGTTTTATCCCTGACAACGATCAAATCTCATTATCAACGGATGAATGGTTCAAAGAAGAATGAAACATAGATTGAAGTCGAATAAAAACAGAAGAAGAAACATCAATATTTTAGTAATCTATATTATTAGCCTACATTATGATGGATGTAGACTAAGATCTCAGGGAACCTTACCTAAATAATATACATAAGTTGATAAATAGAAATATGAGGATAATCTAGTTTCTAATAAAGAATAACAGTGAAAAAAAAAGGATTGCGTGGTTTTATGAAACCACGGTAAAAGTGAAACTTTCTATAAGCAAGTGCTCTGTCGGCGTTCTATTTTTTACGGCGTAAATTTAATTCATCGTCATTCATTTTTGCACTATAACAACATTTACATTAAACACTGACAAAAACAAACAAATTAGTATGGAGCACTGGCACAAATAAGTAATAGTCTATACACTACACGGTCAGCTGATGGAACTATAGACGCCGCCATATTAGCCTCGGCTGCTCTGACGAGTGCCTTTCACTTTATCCCTACTCCATGGCCGACCGTCACGCGACTCGCGTCACTTGACATGCGATACACAGACCGAAAAAATTGAGACGATGTAATAAAAATTTCACTTTAATAAGAACATTCAAATATTATATTAATATTTAAATGTAAGTAACTAGATATAAATTTAAAACCAAAATGACGAGAGAGGGTAAAGCAAGTTAAAACGAAAAGTTTAAATTAGAAAATGTTTAGGATAACTCAAAGGACATTCATACAGTCTCTCATGTTAAATCATTTCAAACATAGGCCTCTTATCGCCCAAAATATGTAGATTTAGTTGTCGTGTTCTGAATTTATTAGTTGGAAAACGTGACGCAGTTAGTAGTTCTCCAGTCATGGTTCGTGTTTATAATAATCATCGGTATAAATATTGATGAGATAATAAGCGTCTTTTCCTCTATTATTGTATTTATTTTTAATTATAGTAGGATCTGCATTAAGGCTATTCATTTTGAAATCAACTTATCGCAGTCCACTGTTGAACGAGTGAGTAAGTCTCCCCCAAGGAGTGCCAACTATCGAAGTCTTGAGGAGTCCGCACCCATCCGCTGCCAGTCACTTTGTTCAAATATTCGCGCCGGCCTATCGTGGGTCAAGCTCGCTATATTTTCTCAGTTGCACCCTCTATTCTAGCTCATTTCGGTTCCAGCGACTATCAGTTCGTCTGGAGACATTTATTTGATATTCATCAAAAGTAAAAGATACCAATGATTGAAGATATTTTCAGTATTGCATATGTTACGAAGTGTTCTAAAGAGGCGTTCATAGCCCAGTTGCACTCAGTGATTAGAAATAATGCCGAGCGTAAGCAACGACGGCGCGGTCAGTACCTGGATGGGTGACCGCTGGCGGCATATTACCATGAGCGTCTCCGTGATTCGGGGGTCACGTTAAGCAGTCTGTCCCGGTTGTTATCATACGATAACAGTCGTGAAGCTTAGTTGGAGGCTTTTTAGGAATTTTACTATAGAAAATGGATCTATATCAAATTAAAGTTTCTATACTTTCATGAAATATGGTGTCTTATTAAATTACTTATAAGTCGTTCTCCAAACCTTTAAAGGATTGGTTGGTCACCCCACGAGTTCTAATACATATTAATATAATAAATTCAATAACTCTCTGTTTGTCGTGTTTTCATGGCTAAGCCACTGAACTGATTTGTCTGAATTTTAGTATAGAGACAAAAAATTTACTTTGAGAATAAAAATAAGCCACGCTTTGTAGTGATGACTAATATACTCGCGGGAGGAGCCGTTGGTATGCTCTAAAATAAACATCATTGATTGTCACTTAAATGGTTAAAAAAGTGAAATAGATTATACTGAAAGTGATAACTATGTATATTTGCGTCCATTTAAACACGTCAATCATGTATACAATGACATAAATTTCCTTTCGAACGAAAATAGTCCTAATTCTGATTTTCGTCTCAATTCATTACCCGATGTTAAAGTTTGTATTAAATATATTTCATACTGTCTAAGCTTAGCTTTGTAACCATCAACTCTTCGTCAAAGAGACAAATCAATATTATCCTAATTTCACAGCTATGTTAGATGTACAAGTAATCTAAACATCTGCCTTAGTTCGGAGTTTATTTCGTAAACTTTGCTCGTAAACTATTTCGAAAATTTTCTTTCATCTTCTAATGAATAATTTGTTAATATTTATGTCATGTGCCTTGATGTTTGGTGAGTTATTTAGATATCTAAAAACAATGTTTCAAAATTGTATCAAGTTCATATTTCATCATCATCATCGTTGCCCCAAAAGATCTCCGACAAAGGTCTTTAGGTTCTCCACAACAACCGGTTCTGTGCTACTTGCATACCATGCTTACTCACGCACATAGCTCACTAAAACGATGGCCCATGGATACATAAAGTTCTCGAGTTGTGACCACCTACCGAAAAACGCAGCGTTAATACGCCAATACAAGTTTATATTTAAACTAGCTGAGCCTAAAAGACTAGCCTAAGTTACTCGTTATATTGTCAGTTATCCGACTGTGAAAATCCCGTCAAAATCAGTCCAGTCATTCAAGGGATGAACCAGCCAGCCACAAACAGACACACATACAAAAACATTTTTTTAGAAGTACCATAAATACTTTCATTTGCAGTTAATAAAAACCTATTTATTGAAAATAATAAACAGATACCGCAATTTTATTTATTTGTAAATAAATGAAAAAAATAATTCAAACTCATTAATTGTCTTTATTTTATTAACCGACTTCAAAAAAAAAGGAGGTTCTTAATTCGAATATGTTTCTTTTATTTTTGTAACGTCAGAACTTTCGACTAGTTGAACCGATTTCTAGGTATTACTATGGAGCCACGCTGATTTCAGCACGAACAGGCCGGCTTGACCGGGTCGGTACCATCCTCGCACATAAGATTAACTTAAAATGACACCATTCGTGCTGTCGTGTTTCGTTGGTGAGTGCGAAACAGGAGGCCCAATGATGCAGAAACATTACTAAGCTGCCATGGTGTGGGTCACCAAGCTGCATTGTTGCATTGTCTGCATTCACAATGAGTATGGTGACCACCATTCTTGGATTCTGCTTATGCTCTCCATCAGATAGAGTAGAAATATTTTGGCTTGGCAATATATAAAAGAAAAAGCTGGTCCAGTTCTTAAAGTCGGTTTTTTTTTAGAAATGTTTTTGTTTGCTCAGTTTTAATAAGATGATGTTACTATTATTACTAAAATTAATTATTATATAACATTTATTGAAATATTCACTAACACAAACTTATAGCAATATGAAAAATGGCAAAATATCATTCATCAAAATCAAACTATCAAAGTATGACTATAGAAAACTCCAGTACTACTGTTTTATATTATATAAATTTCAATTGAAACAAATATTACTATATCGAAAATGAATGAATCGAAAAGAACCGTAATCGATACTTTTCGATATATTTTAATGCTCTATGCCATAATGAATCATCTCACTATCACATTATATGAAATTGGCTTTGAAAGAAGACTTTATATATTCATTAAAACCGCCAGAAAATACTGATACCTTTTTCGTTTACTAGTTTCTTAGTTCGCTCGGTTCTGACTTTATAACGAAAACAACAATGAATATCTTTGTTGGAGGATCTCCTTATAAAAAAAGTGACAGCGTATCATAGCAAAAGATTTGTGACAAATTCACTTGTCTTTATCCTGCATAGTTTAACACGTACGGGATGAACAGATATTAATTATATATTTGTTTAGCTATAGAGCAAACTCAAAATCTGCAAATACTTTGCCCACAAGTACGGTCAGGTTAGTTTTACACTCCACAGTATTTTGCCTAAAAATTATATGGAACAGAACAATAAGTGCTGACAATATGATTGGGCTGATGAATACAAGTTTAAGAAAGAATCAATCGAAGTAACCGCAGTAAAAAAGATCATAAGTATTTCTAAGGAAATCAAAATTCTTAAAACTAAATTCAAATCTAAAACAAGAAGTTATGACCATGAATTTTAATTAGCTATTACATATTAAAAATATTTAATATCTGCGCGCTGAGTGGCGAGACTAACAATTATAGTAATAAAATATTTCAAATTACTCTCAAATGGCTACTTTTAATTAAAACACAAAAAGGTTTCGCAAAGTCATAGAATATGAAAATCATGTCGGACTAAACAATTTCTTGATACCTAAAATAATAGTTTGGAATGGACTTAAACGGGGGTAGAAATACTCATATATATGTCAAACAAGTATTAATAATTGTTACTCTTAAGAGTTTCTTGAGTTATACTTGAGACTCTTTTAAAGTTCAACAAAAACAAACTTAGAACAAAATACTTAAATATAAAGAAATTTAAGTTATTGAAACGATGCGGCATGCATTCAGTGCGCACTTAGGATAAATAGGAAAACTATTAGTTCCAGTTCGACTTTGACTACAGCGCTGTCTAAACTTTGAGGCACGAAATAAATATTAATCGGTTAATTTTTATTACCGCTGTAGAATGCGTAAGGTGACCACGAAACGTCTAAAATATTGTTTTTATCTTGAAAACATAGAACCTCTTGCGTCAACACGTCGAGTTACAGGTGTCCCGACATTAAACACGACGTGTTCCACAAATTGTTGTNTATATATATATATATATATATATATATATCCGGCGACATATGATACATCTTTAGTGCGGGAGTTGTCTTTTACTACGAAATATATAAAATATATATATTTCAAAATAAATAAAAAATAGTACTACTATAGTCTACGTTTTAATTTGAGATACAGTAATAGCAGATTACCACTTTATATCTCATTTGATACATTGAATCTAATATCCTTAAAGAGTTGTCTAAAACTTTCGGAGCCGATCATCCATCTTTAAGGCTATCATTCACTTCAGAATGACAAATTTATTGGCCAGCAAATGGATATGTTAGTGTTAACATATCGACCTCAATATATCCTAATAAGTTATTTTAATATTCAGACTGTATAAAAGTGAACTATTCCAACATCTAGAATATCTTGAGGGTTTCTGCATGTTTCTTGAAGATTTGTGAATGTTTGCAATCTTGATTAATATACAACTTGTTTGATATAGTAAGCCTTATTTATTAAAAATAAATATTTCAGACATTTGACACACAGCGCCATCTAGTCCTAAATTAAGCAAAGCTCGTACTATGTGAACTAGAAAACTGATAAAATACATACATATTATGTTGTAAATCCATACACATTAAACATAGAAAAAAACCAAACTTCGAAACGAATCTTTGCAGATCACAGAAACATTTGGTCTAACTTGGGAATCGAACCCGAAACCTCAAGCACAGCATACGCTGCCACAATAGTCAGACATACTATGGTTACATTGGCTGGTCCATCTGCGTGGGGCATCTGGGTGGCGTTAAATGTAAGCATTTAACGCCACCCACACTTTGTCTTGGAAAAGAAGGCTGCGGTATTTAAATCCATTGATGTACAAAATGCTAAAAGTAGTAAATCTTATTTTTCGATTCATCATTATTTAGACCATAAACCACGCAGTAATGATAATTAACAATATTAACATTAAAGGCTGCGAAGACTACACTTTTCTTACAACAACAACTAAAATTGCACTTGCACAATCCTTTCTTCTCCCTAAACTCGAGTACGATACTGTCAGTTATCTTGATATTACAGAGGAGCAACTCTACAAATCTGAGCGCCTTCAAAACTTTGTATTACATTTATATTTGATCTTTCCAAAGGTGACCAGGTGAAGTGACGATTTGCGTGTAATAGCTGGCATGAGCTAGATGGGATTAGTGCAAACTCTATCAGAGTGGTGTGGAATTTGACGGACCTATATCTAATAGTGTAGTGGTTATTATTATCATTCATGAAAGGTATTTTTATATATTTGGTACCTACTTCATATGCATGGACATTTATACGCAGAGCACAAAAGTCAAGAAAGGAAATCTTAACACAGCAAGAAATAAAAAACATATTTGTTAATCACTTCAGTAACTTTTGCTTTATTCTGTTATATTTATTTACGTTACTTCCTCCCGAAATCTGCACAATAAGCATTAAGCCAAATGGAATATTCAATTATAATAAATATTCCCAAAGATCTGATGACAAACCTTCAAAACATGAAAAAGCTTTTATTATGTTTAAAATTGATAGGCACTCCTTTATGAGATTTCCCGAATCAGCTTCATGATGTTTATTAAATTTTCCGAGTTCTGTGACTTATATGAAAATGCCAGTAACATGAAAAGTTCAGTGGCTCAAGCTTAATTAGTTTGAAATGTTGCAAAACCATAAACGAATTACTGTAATTCAATATTTCAGTTCACTTTTGGTAAATCAAAGCTACTTTGATGGTTTGGCGATTAGTGAATGCGACTACGGATCAAGAGGTCTTGGGTCTGATTCTCGGGTCGGACCGAAAGTGTTGTTCGGTTTTTCTCGTAAAAATTCTTAATATAAGACCGGAGTATGGAAGTTAAGCGGTGCTATACGTTCTTACCTCGGAAAACACGTTAGGCTGTCAGTCCCGGTTTCCGTTAACATGAATGGTAATCATTATTAGGAAGTCAGTGCCCCCAAATACATTGATGACTAATTCAACCTTCGAATTCATTTCACTCTTATGTTTACTGAGGTCCGATACCAGTCGCTTCGAGAACGATAAAACCAGTTGAACTAGTTACCGACCCCAATTTTAGGAATAGTAATAAAGGCTAGGATGATATGTACTAAGTGTCTGGTTAATTCGCAGCTCAAGTTTTAAAAGACATTAACCTGTTTCTGATTCATCTTAAACTTTAAATTTTTTCGTTAAATTGTGCGATATAAATATCAATATTGAAATAACAGATGCGTTGTTATAGTTGAAACGTTTTATATTAATATGAACAGTATCGAGAACATGGTTTTTAATAAATTGAAATTTACGTTTCGTTTTAATTAAATTTACAAATTGAACTTAAAACTTGTCGGATGTAAAATAAAATATTCGGTATTTATTGTCACGATGAGGTATGAATTTTAAAAACTCGTTTTAAAATATGTATGTTTATAGAGAATTTGGTATTTAAGCCTTTATATTAAACCATTCATCGTTAATACTGATACATTTCAAAAGTTATTGCTTGTAATATTTAAACTACAGAAGGTTATATTTTGGAGTATGCTCCATACTGTAACTCTGTCCGTTTGTGTATTACGCTTTCACGGCTAAACCACTACACTTCATTCTAAAGGAAGGACACAGACTACTCTTTACCGCGATAATTGACATTTACGTAGGCGGAGACGTTGGCAAAACGTAGTGGTAATTATAACTTTACACATCTGCCCCACGATCATATAATCCCAAATGAGCCAGAACCTGTACAGGGCTAACCAGACTATTAGCAAACATAATTATGCGAATCTTATATCTAATCATAGAATAAAATATAAAACGACATTCATCATACGAAGAGAATTGTACCTTCGACCGAGCTTAATAGTCAAGATCAATAACCACTTTACCAACCGGCCAGCCCAATATGCTGTACTGGTTCGGAGTCTGACGGACTCTGAGTCTGACTCGGTGTCTGACGGACTCCGAACCAGTAAACAGTATATTGATCGGACTTCTGAAGTTCTTGATTTCTATCACAGAGAGTTCAGAAATACACAAAACACTTTTAGAATGGGTAAAAAATCCATAGTTTTTTTACGCGAACTTATTTAGATCTTAGAAAAATCCAACTTGATTGTAACTAATATTTAAAATATTATACACGAGTCGTTTTCATCTTGTGATTATAAAAAAAGGTTTTTACTTTATTTGTGGAATTTGAACTTAATTATTATTATTCTGGGATTAAATTCACTTGTACTAATTCCACTATTTTATTTATATGATGCTATGGGGCGAATCCAGTCAGGTGTAAACAAAAATAAATAAAATAGTAGAATTAGTACTAGTGAATTTAAATCTAGAATGTATTGCAACAAGTTCCATCAAGTGGCCACAATCGAGAGTGCAAATTATTTATTATTAGGTTATAGTACCTGGATGACCGTATTTCCGATGGTACTTTCTTTGATAAATTTTCCGAACTAAGTCTATTTATAGAATATTTCATGAAAATCATTTTAGCTGTTTCCGATACTCAGATAATAAATATAAGAATTGCTAGTTTAAAGGTGTTTTTACTAGATTATATAATTTTCGAATAACATAAGATTTTAGTCCAAAACTATTTCTTTTAGAAAAAGATGGGGTTTTTGGTTTTATAGTAAGCAAAAGTATCGATTATATAGGTTACCTAGATTATGTATGTGAATCTTTTATTGCAAATAAAGATACCTCGTACGCTCTTTATTACTTATTTTATAGATTAACTTAATTTATCTTATAAGTTAGTGAGACACCTACGTTTTTAAAACCTATGATTGAAGTAAAAACTTTTTTAAGCACGTTGAGCACTTTTTGAGTGAACAAAAATAACGGAACTCGCGTCATTGTCACCGAACGCTTTCCTTGAGCTATGTATATATATATACTGTGTATACATATGTACTTTTTGGGTGACCAAAAAGCGTGAAACACGTTACATCATCAGAACACGCTTCTTTGGCGATACAATTCACAAGTTTTCGCTTCCATCGGCAGTCTCCAAAGACTGACCGCATTTTTTTTTCAATAGTATCAAACTGAAAGCTTTGATTATATAGTATAACAGTATTATTTCATAGACCGTTGTCTATGAAATAACACTGCTCTATCAAGAAACAAACATAAGCGGGTATATAATACCCAGACTGGGGACGACAATTAATGGACCACACAAAGTTTGTCTATAAGAGAACTGAATCCACAACGCTTAGTAAAGTAGGGAGGAAACCCGGTAAAATTATTATGCCATCACTTTAGTTGAATTTTATAGTTAATATAAGCGTTGACAGGTGACATATCAGGGAAATTTTATTTCTAATGTGTTAATTTACTCGTGTATGGAACCGGTTTTGTGTTTCCACAGTAAATAAACCAGTTGATGCTCACATAATTTTTGTTTGTGGTTCTATTTGCGTAGAAAATCGATAGTTTTCGTTGGCACTGTCTTGAAGATGTCTTCAAACATAAACTAGTTAATTTGTGGTTTTCTTTTTACAATTATGTAAAAATTGGTCTTTATCTTTTTGGTCAATTGAGTCACATACGCAATTGAGTTGCATATAAGTTTGTTATTAATTCTACATTTGACTTTTTATTTGTATTCATTTCATTTACATTATGTATTACTATGTATATCGGTATATGACAATCTTTATTATTCAATATAAAAACAGTTTTACCTAGTTTTACACCAGACACTACCCTACACTTACTCTTAATTATTTCTTCTCTCCATCCAAAGGTTGCCTGTACGAGATTGCCTCCGTGCGATAAGGCAGCCAATTGTACTTCTCTAATTTTATGTTAACTTTAAAATGAATATGGTATACAATAAGGAGATCTATTATTATTATTACATGATATATGTAAAAGAGAAATACCTGGCAGAGGATGCAGATTAGGACTGGCCAAAACTTGCATAGGGGGCTCCTTAAGTTATTTCTTTAATTAGTTATGGACAATAGACACATGATGACATTCATGAAATGCATTATTACTAGTGAAAAAACGTGGTTTTGCGAGTTTAGTATGCCAACTAGTCAACAAGCTTCTGAGTGGCGCCTTTCAACCACCAAAACCACGCCAATCGAGTCAATCAAAAGTCAAAGACATGTTGACTGCTTTCTTTGACTCTCTGGGTGTTGTGCACTCGTGGAAGGTCAAACGGTAAACAAAGAACATTATTTAAGCATTATAATGAAAAAGACCAGATCAGTGGTAAGAAAATTCTTAGATTTTGCACCACGATAATGCGCCTTCGCACAAGACTATCATCGTTGTTAACTAATTTTTTAACAAATACTCCACAAATACCATCGAGCATCCACCATATTTATCAGATATGGCTCCAGGCGAACTTTTTTCTTTTTCATAAACTCAAATTATTACTTTGTGACGCCCGTTTTCAATCGGTAAAAGACATAAAGAAGAATTCGCAGCGAGAACTAAACCCAATTCCAGAAACAGCGTTTAATAAATGTTTTAATGATAGGATTATTCGTTGGCGTAAGTGTATCGTTTCTAAAGGAGCATACTTTAAAGGTAATAAAACAAATTTGGATAAATAATAACTATTAATATATTATAATTATAATATTTTGTGTATTATTGATCTTTTCCCGGTACTCTCTTGACAGAGTTGTATGATAATCAAATATAGCTCACTTTGGACCCATAATATTTTGGCCTTGGAGCTTTCCCGGTTCGAAAAAGGTATATGCCTATTTTGACTTCATTTTGTCTCCCGTTTTGCTAAGGAGGAAAGTGGACATATTAAATTTCCAACGCCTCCAGTTTTTCTTCTGATTAATTTTGTTGTGGGTCCCAATACACTTTAATATTTCCTGACACTTCCCGAGTTTCATAACGCGGTGTGTTCATGGGTCACTGTTGTTGATCCTCGTGTACAGGAGCTACTTTGGTGGGCTTGTGGGTGGGATTAGTCCCATGTAAAAAAGAATCTACTTTTATTTTGTTTCCTACGCTAGCCAAAAGATTGTACTAATATGATTAAAATAAAAAATTAAAACAACAAGTATCCCCTTAAAACGAAAACCTGTTCCATTTATTTTTTCCCAAAAGCCAAAATAATTCGGCCACGCTAACAAGCTTCAATCCACTATGTCTCAAACCGTCTCAGTAGATTAATTTCAGCAAAAACCTACCGATAGCCCTCGTTCCTTCATTTTGCTAATTCATCGTATTGGCGATATAATCAAGTAATGTTTCTGGGTCATTCTAATTTTGTGTTAGGAAATTAATATAATGAAAAGGGAGATTATTTGTATGGAGTGTTTGGATTGGTGTGTAAATCTGAAAGTATTTATGTGTATTAAGTGAAAATGGTCGTATAAGAAGTAGCTACTATATACTTTAAATGTTCCCAAGTAATAATATTTACTTTTCTAAGAAATGTTATAATATATTGCTTCTCATATTTCAAACTCATCCAAATACCTTCTGATTAATTTCGTTGTTGGATCCAAGTCAGTTTAAGCTATTCTGGAACTTTTTGAGTATCATAACTCGTTGTGTTCTAGGCTCACTGCTGTTGATCGCGGTGTTTAGAAGGCGTGTGGTAGGGATTGTTCCTTGACGCAAACAAGCAGACGTACCGCCTCGCTTCTCCAGAGGCATAAAAAGTGCGTTGCCGGTTTTTGGGGGATGGGGTTGGGACAGGTGTAGGGGTATGGGCCTCCGGTATTATCCGATATACTCATTCATTCCGTAAAATACCTTAAGTGTTATTTTACACCGGTTTTCTGTGAGGCCGTGGTAAAATTCCGGTCGAACCGATCCATTCATGCCGAAGCGTGGCTCCCCCACGGTAGGTAATCTTTGTAATTTCATAAAGACATAAATAATTTTAAAATATATATTACTTATCTTAATTACATCTGTTATTGAGTGTGAAAACTTTTTGAGAGTTTCTTTAACTGGAAATATCACACTCATCATGATCAAACATTAAATAATTATAATAACCACGCACGTAGCAAATTCTGCTGTCTAATTCAAAACTAAGCTAAGAGTCTGTAATATAGTAAATAGATTACTGAACTACTGAACTAAACATACTTATATATTCCTAAATATATTATACACATCATACATAAATTACACCCAACGACATAAGAAATGATCGTATCGATTGAAGATTGACATTGAATATTGGGTAGGAGTTGAACCTATGACCTCCGGCCTAGCATTCAGGGTAATTAACCGCTAGACAAACAAGTCACTCTAATAAATAGACAAGTGCAAGCGTTCCTCGAAATGTTGTCTAGTTGTCTATCTACTACTATTTTACACTGCACGGTTGGCCTAGTGGTTCAAGCGGTCGTAACGCTACTTGCTACTGCGCCAAGTGTTGTGGGTTCAAATCCTACATATACAACACTTTGTGTGATCCACAAATAGTTGTTCTGAGTCTTAGTCTTCTTCGTGTCCGTTTCTTGTATGTCTGTTAAGTCCACCGCGATACAGGTGTATATCCATAAAGCGGGAGTTGTCTTTAAAAAAATATTTTAAACCCATTCTTGAACTTTCATTTGACTTTGATCAAATCAAATGAAAAGAATGTTGCGTAGTTTCTCTTGACAGCTAGTAGAGTAATATTTTTTTAGATCATAGTTCGACGAAAAATATTGCTCATAACTATATTTAAGCTTAATATTATAAAGATAAATATACGATGACTTCGCAATTTTCTTCCAACAGCAAAATAAATTGCACTTGCACTATCCCTTCTTCTTCCTATACTCGACTATGCTGATGTCAGTTATCTCGGAATAACGGAGGAGCAACCTGCTTAAGTGGCTTCTAGATACGCCTTCGACGAATTCCTTATATTTTTTCCATACTTTATGGCTAAATTATTTAAAGGAACGCTTTGTTTTCCTCAGTGATACATATTCAAATTCCTTGAAGTCATCCGAAACTCTTGAATTGGCAGTCCCCAACGCATTGTACCAGATTTTACAAGAAGTCGTTCACTGTACAGGCTATACGACAATAGAATGCTTTGTCAATGGCTATAAAGCGAGCCATAACTATGCCTATTTAAAAAAAATGGTTCAAAAACATTTCTTAGCTTCGTAATCTATTACCTGCTTAAAATTATTTTATCGTTTGTACGTGTTGCACTTCTTTATTATAAAATTGTGGATATTGTCTCAATATTTTTGTTTATGTAATTTTATCTGAATTAAGTAAACTATTATATTTATTTTAAGCACCTATACTACCCATGATTTTGTGTTTTACAGTCGATTTGTCCATCCAAAGGTTGCCTGTAAAAGATTGCTTTTTAGCGATAAGGCCGCTATTTGTAAAGGGTTATTATATTGTTTAGCTCAAATATAACTATTTAAGTTGGTGTACAATAAAGTTTTTCTATTCTATTTTAATTATTGTACTCTATGAATGAATGAATGTGAATTATTAGCAATTATAGAACATATTAAATTAGTAATACAATTAGTCAAAATAATATTTTTAATAAACGAAGATAAAAACCAAGCTGAAAACCCTAAGTAATTAAGATTTTACAGAAGATACGGTTCCCACAATTATTCTTTGAACTTGACTAAAAAACCTAATTAACTAGATTAAATGACAAAAAACTTAAAAAGGTATATGACGCATTTTTTAAATTAAAAAGGCGATATCAATATTAGTAAGCAATTACATTTGGACCGTTTGAGGTCTAGACTCTAGAGTCTTATGTGGTTGTGGGGTCCGAGTGCTCATACTGTGTTTAAACAACTAGCTAAGCAACTGCTCAACACTTATCTTGACTAGAAAACCGAATACATTTCAAAATATTTTAAGCTTTTTAATGCATAAAATATTATATCTATATTTGTATGTATGAAACGTCAGTTTTTTTTACAAATATTTTGGGTCAGTTACGATCTTAACTTGTTTATTCCGTATACAGTAAACAAGCATACCTAGAAATGAATATAATATTTACCTTTTTGAGACTGTATTTTGGAAAGTATCTCACTAGACCGACATAATGTGGGTCATCATCATCATCAGCCTATCGCAGTCCACTGCTGGACATAGGCCTCTCCAATNAAGGACAGCCATATGTGGGTACATATATAGTACGTACATAATGTGGGTCATCATACTTAATTCATTACATACATTCACACATACACCATACATTGTCCTCGTTCGCAATGAGAATGGTGATCATCACTCTTGGATTCGACTCTTACTTTCCATTAAGCAGAGTAGAGTCATTTCGATAGCTTATACTTCGAAAAAAGTTTGCCTAAACTTCATTTTACTGTAATCTTACAAACAAGAGTACATAAAAAACTAATGAGGAATATTGTTGGAGTGATAATAGGACGTATTATGTACATTCCAAAATCAAATTACAGTGTACGGTTTGTGCGTACATTAGCCTATTTTCGGCTTTCGACAAGGGACACCATACGAAGACACGAGAATAGAAACAAGGTTCACAGCCAAAGAGGATTCTATACATATTTTAGCGACTATACTTCCACGCAACCTCGTGACGATCGATATAACACAAGTTGGATTCATTTAATATTTTATTTAGAAAAGTTATCGCGCAGTACTTTCGGTATAAGAGGTAGCGGTACACTGAAAAAAATGGCAGCTGGAAATTGAATTTTAGGACCACTGTCGTCAGGCTACGTTGTTACGATGGTAGAAATTTTATCAAAAGGTAATTCTTTAGCAGGATTCTTTGAGATAAGTAATTAATTTATTTTGTTTTTTTTTCAAAACCACTCTTTTTAAGTCTTAATTCTTTTTTTACATAAGTTAGTTATGCAATGAAAAAAAAAACCGGCCAAGTGCAAGTCGGACTCGCGCACCGAAGGTTCCGTACAAACCTGTAGTTATATTATATGATGTAACTTAACATTTATGCTTTTCACATTTTTTTCCTTTATCTGTGCCGAAAGACATTGTTACGTACTTACATAATTTCAAGATTTTGAGTTTACGGGAAGTACCCTGTAGGTTTTGAGTTCCTTGCGACTGTCGAAACTTTACAGCATAAACGGCTGTATCTTTTGATTGCGTTGGTTTTGAAGTTTGATTTTTTGACTGCTTCAAGAGACAGTAGACCTGACTAATTGATAATTTCACCTTGATACCTCTACGCGTTCCTGAGAAAAAGGGTCTTAATAGACAGATATACGATAATTTTTTAAACTCAATTTATTTATAAAAGTGGTTTGTATCGATGAAATGAGATGAATAAAAATACAACTTTATAAAAACTAGGATTCTGGAGAGTTAGCTAGACTTATTTTATTTTTAACCACCTTTTTAACACAAATTTACCCATATGTATATCGATCATTGCAATAAAAAGTATCTTATCATAAACAGGCTTTAATAGTCCACTACAGGAGGATATGCTTTACATTACAAAGTAGGTTAACCTTAACGATATAAGCATCTCCATATCAAAGTTCATTGAAATCGATACAGCAGTTTAGCCATGAAACTAGAACAGATAGTCGTTTTTACATTCTCATTTATAAAATAACTAGGGATATATATATAGCGTATGTCGACAAACAAAAATAATGTAAATCTACGAAGAATAGATAACAAATATATTTCCTTTTGATCCTATTTCCTAAACCTGATTTGGTATTTAGTACAACTTAATATCTCTACGTGTTTACGTGAATCTATTGATAGTATTATTTTGTCGTCGTCCACAAGATTAATGTTTTCTACCTTAGATATTAAAGGAGTAGTAATAAGGTAGTGATATTGACTATCTCAGGCACCTATTCACTATAGGCACAACAGACAGACCTCTGTGCAAGAGATGCATGGAGGCAGAAGAAACACCGCAGCAGGTTCTCACAGAATGTAAAAGTGTGGCAGATCAACGGATGGACATCCTCCGATCAACATTACTTCCAGAAACATGTAGTGAACTGAAAAGGCTGTTGAGCTTCTGGGGTGATCTAGGAAGGTTGGAGTAGGAAGAAGATAAACCCTGGGTCCGGATGGCCTAAGAAAGCGGTTCCCGGATCCCTCCCGTATCAGGCGCAGAGTGGCACACCGTGTGATTTTAGTCGGTTCGATTCCGACACACCGCTCCGTCGTAAACCCCGGTGGGATGAAGGCCCGAGGGGGTTTTCAAACGTAAAAAAAGGAAGATGACAAGCCCACGTATAACGGCCCAATCAAGAGGCGAAAATAGCCCAGCGAAACAAACAAGGTAGTAATATTATTTCATGTGTGTCAATCCTCAGTAGCTAACTAATATTTAAGTACTTTTATTTGTCCACGGCTCCGCCTACATCTCAGTCGGTTATCGCGATAAGGAGTAGTGTATGTCCTATCTCAAATTTCATTAAAATCGGTGCTGTCGTTTAGTGGAACAGATAGAGTTATTTTCTAATTCATAATTATTAAAATGGATTCTTTTGATATTAATTTTTTTTTCTATTGTAGTATTCTTCAAAGCTTGTTCTGACCCATTTTTTTATACGTTGTTTTTAATAATTCATTACTTGTTTCATAATGTTTAACTGTTGAACTTGTCACTACACTTGTTCTATTACAGAATAAAGTTTCTAGTAGAGAAACGTATAAAGACGGTTATAAGACATTCTAGAATTAAACTCACTAGTACATATTCTATTTTTGTATGACATTGGGTCCAAACGAGCAGATGTATTACCTGAATGTAAGCGACTACCACCGCCCATGGATACCCGCAAGACCAGAGGCATAACAAGTGCATTGCCGGCCTTTTAAGAAGGAGTACACTCTCTTCTTGAAGGTTTGATTTATATTTACGTATTGTTCCGGGAATATTGCAGGCCATTATTTTCATTAAATTAAATCTTAACCGGCTTCAATTAAATAAATGGTGGAATAAGTAGAATTAAATTTAATTCTATAACGTATTTCAACCAGTTCCATCAAGTGCCGATAATCGAGAGTATAAATCACATACGATTGTAAGAATTTTGTATTAATCTTCTAACTCTATACGATAATTCTAACTATTAGTACTCCAAACGGGTACAAAGAATATTCGACATATATTCCATATATATGAATTACACAAACGACCAGCGCAAATAGGGGCTCAGGTGACACTATCAGACACTTAAAGCGTTAGTAAACATTAAGCCGTGTACAATGCTGGCCTATTGCCAATAAAATTGATTATCACATGATGTAGGCCTTCCAGCCTCAAGCTTATCATAAAATTAACCAGAGTTCTATTGTGTGTTGGGAAATTCAATCTCTTTTGTTTTAATATTATCAATATGGATATAACATTTCTTATAAAATCGATTAAACATTTAAAGATTTAGTTTTATATTATAAAAACGCATTATACAATTAAAAATCGGGTTCAAAACCCGGGTTGGACTGTTGTTGAGTCTTCCTAGCAAGAAGTTCTTAATATACATAAAATATAAGATAACTCACTCGGTGAGACACAGCACAGGCGCTGTTTCACACCGGTTTTCTGTAAGGCCGAATCACTCTGGTCGAGAAGGCCCATGCATGCAGAAGCGTGGCTTTCCTACGGTTGTATTTATCTTACAATAAATATCATCCTTATTATTATTACGTCGTTACTTTGAGAGCCTAGATTAATGACAATTGATGACAATAGATTACGCGATTCAAAGTGAAATTGTTCACTGTATAATAGTTCCAATTAACGAACTAAACAACAGGAATGTTCTTGAGTATTCAGATGTCCCGAACAGGTCTTACTAAGCTTGGCAGCCTATTAATATTTCGTGATTTTTTTTTTCTTTTTTTTTATGTATTTAAGCTGCCAAAATGACTCTGCCCTGCCTGATGGAAAGCATGAGCAGAATCCAAGAGTGGTGGCCACCATCCTCAATGCGAAAAAGAACAATTCAGCATGGTGACCCACACTATGGCGGCCTGGGGGGAAGGGGGATGGTGAGGGGGATAGGGGGCGTTGGATTGGGGTATGGGCCTCCGGTATCCTCACTCACTCGATGAAACACAGCGTAAGCGCTGTTTCACACCGAATTCTTGTAACGTGAAAGCATCCCTGGACTACATTATTCACTAATCGTTAGATGGCCTCTTTACCATTTTTTTAAGGTGACTAGTCGCCTTAGTAATGTTCCTGTGACACTTGGGACTTTATAAACACACAAGAAGCGGTTACAAAGAACACCCAGCCTTAGAATAATAATAATTTGTGGATTACACAAACTGTTGCCCCATATAGGATTTGAACCTAACTCAAAGCAGTAGGAGGCGGTCAGATGATCGCTTAAACCACTGCACAATCCGTGAAGTCGAATGTGGCCCCTGCCTCATAAAACTAACAATACATATTTATGTTTTACTTTTATATCGAATATAGATTCATGTTGTGACCGAAATAGGCGTAATGACACTAATATTGTCTATATTTAGTTGTTTTGTAATCCACGACTGACCGAAAGCCTCCCTGAAAAAACCAAACATTCCTACCCTGTGCAGTCCACAACCATCTGCGATCAGTAATTTTTATCCGATTGCCCTAAAATTATAGTAATTATGCTTATTTCATAACTGATTTTCTACAATTAAAATAGCAATTTTAATAATTGGTTTGTAATTACATATCCTACGTCGTGTATGAATAAAAAATTATTGCTAATGAACATCATAAAGAACCTGCTTAATTGGGAAACAATATAATTGTTTCCTCTCAAAAGGACATAATGAAGTACACACCTAATTTTACGATATAATTAAATATTCTGACATATTTAACTTACGTTAGGGAAAATTATTTTAGCCTTGCGCTAAGAGTGTTTTAATGAAAACAATATAAGGGTCATCATTAAACTCGTCGAAATATTTTATTAGTTTAGGTCAAAAGGTGGGTACGGAACAGGGACATAAGCTGGCTTATGAAAAGTAGTTGGTCTAAACTTCAGATGTATGGGTCGCGTATCAGTGATGTTTCCTTGGATGAGTAATAGGGATTTTATGGGCTTTCAACTAAGAGAAATATCATAATTCTAAATAATTTAATGAAAATTAAGTAGCTATAAATTAAATAAGTACAGTAAATTTAAATAAACACTATGCTATCTATTTTTTGTAATGCTTTTACCATTTTATTATTTATACATTCTATTTCAAAATACGCATATAGATTTATTGTACTAATTTAAAATAAAATATAGTACTCATTATAAAATATGGGGTAGGTATTTTTTTTAATAGTTTTTTACAACGACGAGATTGAGCTTAGTAACAATGTCTCAATATGAAATATTCCACGTATATCATGAGTAGGTTACACAGTTTCAAGGATTTGCATTTATTAAAATTCACCTTGTATCTTCACCTCCCTCAAATCTTGATGATGTGAATATTAAAGACTTAGAGTATGTAAATTAATATAACGTAACCTCAATATGCTTTTAGGTGTTTCAAACAAATTAATGTTAAGGCGAAGCGAAGTTAACGCAATAATTTGATGTTCACTTTAAAAGCAGTTAACACACTCTTTGAATTGAATCAGCGCTCGATTTCAATAAAAATAGAAATTTTCCTTTAACAATAATCTCCTAGAATATCTTATCTACTACTAATTACGTTTTTTCAAAATGATCCATTGGATTCGCATCTAATTTTGCAAATAATGAATTAGTTTTATTGAATTTCGTTTATATATCGAAATCTTTTATAATTTCTTTTTGTGTTTTTCTTCCTTTTTTGTGGTATTTATATAAGTTAATAACGTATTAAGAATTAATATTTGATCAGATGTTATGTAAAAAAAATTAAAAGTCATTTTCTTCTTTCTTTTTAGGTCGCCTCCTCCACTATGTCTATATCCTGTGACGCAGGGGACTTTAAAAAAGAATAATGTAACGAAATCAAAGAACACCCAGACTCAGAACCACAATTCATGAATAACACACGTGGAGTTGGAACCCATAACGCTTAGCCCAGTAGAAAGTAGTTGCTCAGTAAATACTTTACTTCTGTTGGTGTGTATTATGTCCCGTGATTGTCACGTAAAGGGTATTTAAGCGGCTTTATTAACAAAAGTCTAATAAGTAGTGCGGTCACTTTAGGCGTGTTCGTTTATTGTGAAAATTACAAGGTAATTTTAACATGAAATTATACATTGACTTTTTTCGCTTTCTATAGTGTTTATTTATATAACGTACGATAATTTATGTTATCACGTAATAGATAGGTACTATATACATTTGGAATTGCAAATTGAATTCCAAATGATCTGAATGAAATGCTTTTCATTAAATGAATGAGCCGATGGGAGTAACCTGAGTTTTAATTACTAGCTTTAAAAATGATACCACTCCACCTAATAGAAAGAATGAGTAAAAACTAAGAAGGATGGTCAAAATTTTCATCACAAGTTTGAACATTGACCAGCACTATGATGGCCTAGTGAGATGCTTTTTCACACTTCACTTAGGGTCGTAGTGGTCGGAACTGACCAGTTTTAACTGAAACCCAACTCCACGAACTTCTGTCACCCCCTACCTCCACATGATTCTATCTATAACTATGAAGTTTATATTATAACCAGACCGTTGAAAGTCATAGTCATGTAAAAAAAACATCGTCTGTCAATACACTCACATATAACAATTTAAAAAAATATTTACAATTACATATACACACAAATGCAGTTAGGTAACAGTTTAATGTGTAGGCCTATTTGGGCTTATACTTTAACAGAGGGAAACGCCTATGTATGGCTACTTCCTAGCGTGTTGCTCTATGTTGAAAGTAGGTCGAAATTGAGATCGAAAGTGTCGATTACAATCAATAAAAATCACACTAGTTTTCAGCTAAACGCTTTTAAGTAAGGTAACAGTTTACCATCAAGATATTATCAAAGCGAAAACCATTAAAAAGGAACTCACGATTGCATGTCATAATAAAAGACTCAACACCCTATAGCCATAATGGCATTTAACTGAATCATTAAATTTAGCGTGCTTTTGACGGGTGTTAACGATAACGGAAACCGTTATACCCAGTTATGCCCATCAAGGGGACCATTGTTACCTCCTTCGAGCTTTTAGTAACTGTCAATTGGATTAATAGTGATGTAACAGGGTTAAATGTAAACATAGTAAGGGGCAGAATGATGGACGAGGTTCCGGCTTTTTGTGTACATTTAAACACGTTATTTGTATTTTATGGCGTTCTTTTTGTTCGTGTTGTAAGATAATTAGAGCGTTGTTGACTTAAATTATTGTTAAAAAGGTGTTCTGTGGTATAACTGGTGTGAAAGTTAATTAAAATTATCTTTCGGTTTATATAATGGCACAATAAAATTGATAAATTGCTACATAGAGGATAATTTTACTCAAATAAATTAATATAATTGTTACATCTTGCATTTTAAAAAGACTACCTTAATCCTGTAAATTAAAGGGAGTTTTTTTAGTACGCTTAGGTCATGAATTACTTAACAACAAATTCTAAAGTTGTGCAAATAAACATAGGGTACTTCCGACATAATTTCTTTATTTTACATTGTAAAACCCGGGCTAATACAAAACCTATGAAAAATACATAACATAACAATATACTACAATTTAATTTACCAAGTATTTTATATTACAGACGCGTAGAGTTGAAAAGCTTAACTTGCTATTAAAAAAACAGGGCTGTGTGAAATGTGTAGAAATTTACAAATAAGGGATTTTAATTTTTATAATTTTTACAAACCTAATGTCACTCACACAATTAAAACAAATCTGACAACAAAATTTATGAAACCTTTAAGTCAAAATTTATGAAACCTTTTAGGCTATAAAGCGTGGCAAAAAATATAAAGCAAAAAAGGTGGAAAATTCTTATAGATCTTAAATTCCTTTGAGATACGTGAGCCAGGATTATATCATTTTTTTACAAAAACAACCGCGACAGCCGATTCAAGTCCTATGAGTGACTTTTTTTCATGAGAGGAATGCTTTTCGCACCATGCCGGCCTTCGTCTTTTTCACCAACTAATAAAGACGACGGCTTTGTGTGGGAGAACCATTTCACCTATTAAACCCTGTAGTGACTTAGTCGATAGCTGGGAGGAGGTCTAGGAACGCATCATGGGGTTCTGAAGTTTCTCCTGCTTTACCCCACGACTGAGGTACACCTGCTGAATGCGAAAAGCCATAGATCGAACTATGTGGCGTGAAATTGGAGACGCCTATGTCCAGCAGTGGACTGCGATAGGCTGATGATGATGATGATGATGAGGTACACCTTGAGGCAGGACGCCATCACGCCTCTCGCTATTCTAAACAGTAAGTGTTGAAACCCCGATCCGCCTTAGATAACACTCCCCGGGCGCACCGAGGTGTCACCTGTCTCGGGTCATTTGCAGAGAATACCCTCAGGAGAACCTGGACTATGTACCTACAAACTTACGTACACTTGATAATCATAATCCTCCTTCTATCGCAGTTAGGTGATAATTAAAGCTTTGACTTGAGAAACATTTACATTCTAAAGACAAATAGTAAACTTGAGTGATTCGCTAAACAAACTTTCGCATATCAAATCACTTGTTATGCGATATCTATAGAACAAAGTTTTGAAACCAAAATCACTTTGACCGCTCAATTACCCCTTGCTCTTTGACCTAGAGGTAACTTTAACCGCAGGGTCAAAGACATTTCATAGTAAATTATAGACTGTTCAATAAACGGCTTTATTAATGGGTATATTTGTTTTATCTTCATTCTTGTATCCCCTGTTATTTCGAAAGGAAAAGAAATAACCATGGAAGAGCCTTGCTTCGGCATGCATGATGATGTTCAACCGGAGTGATACCACGGCCTCACAGAAAACCGGAGTGAAACAGCTCCTGCGCTGTGTTTCACCGAGTAAGTGAGGATTTCAGAGACGCATACCCCAACTACTCCACATCCCTCTCTCCATCCCCTAAAGGCCGGCAATCCTTGTGACGCCTCTGATGTTGCGTGTATTCATAGGCAGTGGCAATCGCTTACCATCAGGCGCAACGTTTACTTATTTGCCCAAAATTTCATAAAAAAATGGGAACGCAAGTTATTGGACTATCAATTGGTGAATTATTTTTTTATCTGGTTAGAATAACAGTGAAACGAGTAGAATTATCACGCGCCAACAAGCCTTTACTTAATATGTTTTTAATAGTCTTAACTTATTTTAGTATACATATTAATTAAAAATTTAATGAACCCCCTACACAGCATCAGGTCGAAGTTATCAATTAATTCTCATTTAACGATGATACTGACACATGTGAAGCGCTTAATCGAGTAATCATACGCAAAAAATGCTTTACATCATTTTGGAAAAGAGTTGATACTCATACACTGCTAGACCGATATTAACCAAACATAGCTTAGAACCACGGCAAGAAAACTGGCTTTCAAATGAAAAAAAAAACACATCGAAATCGGGCTATTCGCTTGGGAGTTTCTCACACCCACAGAGAGAGACATCGACTTCAAACCTAGAACACCCCTGTTTTTGCGTCGGGGAATAGTGAGAACGACGTTTTAAATGGGCTGATTGATTTGCAAAGTGATGCAATTATTGTTCAAGTATCATGGAGTAAATTCTCAGGGTTTAAATACTTTACCAATTTATATTCAGAGGAACCAACCTGAAACAGAAAAACACAATCATTAGTACACTTTAGTTAATAATGTTTCCGTCCGTTGCCATCTTTTCAAATCCACCCCGCCATTAAGAATTAAAGGGAGTATTTAAGTTTAGAAAACTGACTAATTCTGCGAAAAATATAGAAAAAAATACTTAGTGCTTGTATTCTGTGATGCCGTAATATCACTCCAATGAATATCACTGCCTCGATGGCCCAGTGGTGGCGCATGCGACTGTTGTGCTTGAGGTTTCAAGTTCTATTTCCAGGTAGGACCACATATTTATATAATCTGCAAATATTCGTATCGGAGTTTGAGTGTTTTCTATGTATAATATATATTTACTAAAAAGAACTACTAGCTCGCTATCTAGTCCCAAACTAAGCTGAGTTTGGGATTAGATAGCGTTGTGTTTTAGATGTCAATATACATAATATATATTTATGCAAAAACATCAACAGTAAAATATTTAGATACGATATGAAATCTATTTAACAGATAATACCATACGTGTCTTCTGCACTTCAGTATAATAACCATCTAGTTTCAAAGCTTTGAACACATTTCACATTCCATAAATGAGGGTTACGCATAAATTTGGTTCTCTAAAAGGCGATGAGCCGCGAAAATGTTTCTACGATATAATCAGAGCAACGAACCAAGGATACTGCCGGTCTTGTTACTAAAGCTATCAGTTTGAATTGTTCAAGAATTTGTAATACTCAATATTACAAATACTGTACTGTTATAACTAAACTACTGATAATGATGATGAAAGATACTTTAATATATTTTATTTATAGCTAACGAATTGTAATAATAAATAAATTTACCGGACATCTAACACACAACGCCATTTAGTTCCAAACTAAGCAAAGCTTGTATTATGGGTACTAGACAACTGATATAAATACATACATACAAATATTTGCAGAGCCGGGAATCGAACCCAAGACCTCAATACTATACAAATGGCAAACAGAAATGTGATTAAAATAGTAGGTAAAACAGGGACGAAAAACTAGTTTAGATAACTTGTGTCTAGACTATAATTGATTGAATTCTTTATAAAACTACTTACTGTCAATAGTAGAAAATAATTTTGTAAAATTATTACATGTGTTTTAATAATTTTTTTTTACGTGGTGGAATGCCTTTACGCACTTCGCTCCCCCCCTGCGGGGACAGGGGGTTCGCTTTGTGTGGGACTCCTGACTGACTCCAGCCAGACTACCCACTAAACCACCAAGGTGTCGCACTCTGCGCCTGAGACGGGAGAGATCCGGGAACCGCTTTCTTACGCCATCCGGACCCCTCCCAGCGCCTGCCCGCACCGAAGCGGGCTCCTTCGTCTGATGGTAAACCCCAATTAAGGCGACGTACGGCACACGCGTAACGCCGCCCCCCTCGCGGGTGGCCTGTGAAGCGGATGGGGGGAAAAACCCGTCCCGCCCATCCGCGGCCACACTCAGGGCGGCAACATGTGTTTTAATATGACTCAACCCCTTACACTATACCAAGAAAAGAATTAAAAACTGTGACCCGACTAAGTAAACACTTTTTTATATTGATATAGTTTATTCATCCGGGCTACTATTGCGAATGTATTGACAGCCCATTCCTTTAAATCGGTTCAATATTTTACGTGCTACGTCAAATTAGCCTTCCCATAGCCTCCATCGGTTAATAAGAATGAACCTTCATACATTCCAACACAAACGTCCTTTTTCTGAAAAATACTTTGTTTTATTAACTTTTAAGGATTATTGGTAAGACATGTGTTTGTGTACAAAAGCCTTTTCCTTCACTTTCAGGTTTATTTGTAAGGCGTACCACAATATCAATTGCGCGAGGCAATTTCTTCGGCATTGTTAGGATTTTATTGTGCAGTACGTTTCAGCTCTTAAACTAAAACTAGGTCGCGATACCTTTTGACATAAACACGAGATTGACGTGTACAAGGCGACAGTGCGAGGTACCATGACGGTTACGAGTTTAGCTCAGAGAATTAAAATTTTATATCAACAGACTGTACTTTTTTCAGGTTTAAAGTGTTAAGTAAGTACGCTCTGCTAGGAGTATATATAAGTGTTCTACGAGTGTTGCGCCGTTTGGCAAATGATTGTATCCTTTTTAAATATATTCTCATTTAAGTGAATCGGTAATTATTTAAGAGAATAAAGTTTCTTAAGCCAGAAGTAAAAAAAAAAGTAAAACGCTTGTAGTTAGTAATTATGTCCCATTAGTTTTTACTAATTCGTTCAAAAAAGTTTTTAACCCTAAATTTACACGCTAAGGAGTCAGTCCCTGTTGTTATTATAAGATAACAGTCGTGAAACTTAGTTGGAGGCCTTTGGGCGGCTCAAAAACATCCAACGGCAAGATTACTTAGCCACAACGTAGTCTTGCCAGTCCCCAACCCGCACTCGGCCAGCGTGGGGATGTATGGCCTTAACCCTCTCCTGAGAGGAGACCCGAGCCCAGAAGTGGGACATTATGGGTTGTTGATTGATCCTTAAATTTAGTGCTACCACTATCTACTTTAAATTTATCTACCATGAAAGAACCATGTTTCAGCATATACTAAGTAGCTCAACTTAAATAATATACAAAAGTGATCTATTATACATATTGTGTCATATTGTTGCTCACGATGACCCACGGAGCTACCTAACCAACTTTCATATTTTTTTAATGTGTGTTTTGCTGGCGTACCTGAGATAGGGTAATTACCATCACACTTAGATTAGTATGAAGTTTGCATAATTGGAAAGTGAAGCAAACTTTCTTTTAAAAGACAACTCCCGCATTAAGAATATACATTCCTGTGTCACGGGGATCTTTAAAAACATACATGAAACAGACACAACTACACCCAGACTTAGAACAACAATTTATGGATCACACAAAGTGTTGTCCAACCCTCAACACTTGGCGCAGTAGGAAGCGGTGTGGCGACCACTGAAACTACTAGGCCAACCGTGTAGTAGTATATATATATATATATATATATATATAATTTTTGTATTTGCCAATCCTGGTGCACAATAAAAAA
>PKRV01001314.1:624725-720864 GCA_003709505.1 Hyphantria cunea | reverse complement strand
TGTGCACCAGGATTGGCAAATACAAAAATTCTAATTTTTTTTATCCTTACATCACTCACAAGGATACCCGAATAGAAATAAAGAAAATAAAGGGCAATTTACAAGTACTCGAGGCTGGAGGCCTTTTACTAAAGGTTTAATGACAAAAGAGAAACTCGAGACATCCGCATATATTTTTAATTCATTTCATTTAAATAGAAATACCTCGAAACACTAAATCGTTTCACCCAACACATTCTCAGCAGTACCGTCCTTTTGCCTTACTAAGAAGGAAACGGAATGTACTTTCATTTCTACTCCTATTTTCTTTTGATTAAGTTGCTTGCGGTTCCAAGACAATTTAGCGTTCCCTGTGAAGCGGCGGAATTGCGTGGTGTTTTTCTGGGTCTATTGTAGATCCAGACTTACAGCCTGCCTATTACAATAAAATGTTTAGCGGTAAGTCTGAATTAAGGCAAATACCAGAGCCGACGTCAAGTACCAAGATCATAATAAAGTTGTAGTATAAATTTCACACACCGAACTTTAATTTAGGTATATGTAAAAGTTTTCATACAAAACTTTCTTAAGAACACATTTATTTGTTTATTTATTCGTTTAAAACTTGAGGCACATGTGCCTGGGTAGACTAAATGCCACTAGGCATTCTCTTTCAGTCGACATTCGATGATGCGATGTACGATGAATGGACGTATACGATGGCCCTTAAAGGTATCACTGACTGTTTTTTTGTTTTTTTTAGTACTTTAGCTTTTGAAGCATTTTAATAAAACGAAATTCAAGCGGTAACAGCTTGCTTACAGTACACAATTCATGTAATTCTAATGCTACTGAAGCTGAAGATCACACTTTTAAAAAAAGGGGCCATGAGTTTCTTTGCCAGTATTCTTCTCATAAGGCCCTACGCATTTTGGAAACTGGAAGCTATGGATCGACACAGGCAGGCAGTGAGTTTTGGTATTTTCACCTAATTCACCTTGCCAATACAGTACATCTGGCGTCAATTTGTTGATTTTTATCTGTAGCTTCAAAGCTACAGATAAAAATTAAATTGATTTAACCTTCATAAATGTCGCTTAGTGTCTTAATTGAATAAATGATTTTGAAATTGAATTTGATGTTCAAGGGCGAAGATAAAATATTAAAGTTATTGCGTCAGTTGGGTATTTTTTTTAATTTGTTTTATTTTAATCTTAAATCAGCCTTGTACTAAATTTTTTATGAAAATATAAATGTAAAAATCCATTTATTTGTTTATTTTTTACATACACTCATAATTCGATACAATTATTGTTACTACGTTCGCGTTGGATAAGACATTATATTGATAGTAAAATCATAAACTATTGCTAATGAATTGTATAACACATTAATACAACACAACAATACATCCTATATCAGTTTTTCTAAAATATTCTATACTTCTTCCAAAAAATAACAGTGTCCTATCAAAGTGTCAGTGAAACTTCAAGGATTTTTCCTCAAAGATAGAAGAGTTTGGTATTAGCCAATTTGCATACATCTACACGTAGCCATAAAACTAATAATAGTTGATTTATTTCAATACCATAGTACAGTATTGTCTAGGTCGATATCTTTGCTACTTATGCACGCCTGCTAGAATTTTTAAGATGTCATAATATAAATATTGACTTCATATTAACTTAATTATTTTTATAAAACACATGTGTTTTGAGAAATATTATATCTATAATGTATACGTCTTCTCATATCAAAGAATCTAAGATTAAATTGTTATACCGTGAGCTTCGGCATGATAGGGTGGCTCGACCAGAGTGATACACGGCCTCACAGAAAACTGGTGTTAAACAGCGCCTGTGCCACTGCACAGACGCTGTTTCACCGAGTGAGTGGGGATATCGTAGGCCCATACCCATCCACTCCCTCTATCCCCATCCTCCTCCCAATCCCCTATAGGCCGGCAACGCACTTGTGACGCCTCTGGTGTTGCAGATATCCATGGGCGGCGCTTACAATCAGGCGATACGTCTGTTAGTTTTCCATAAAAAGAGAATCTCAATTTCGTTATATGAGTAAACGTTATCAGTTATAACGAACTTTATACACGAAAGATGAGTCATAATTCGGCACGACTGAGCTGGTTCTCCAATATCTATGTTATCACGGATTACAAAAGCAGTGTGTCATCAACTCTTTTCATCTCATGGGTCCCATAAGAGGTGACTATGGGAACTAAACAGGAAAAAGTCATTGTTAAGAGAAAGGAAAACAGTGTGGCCAAGTAAACCAAAACCTCATTTCTGAGGAGATACCTATTTAACAACAAGCTGTTGAAGTGAGTTGGTTCAAACGATTGGTAAGACGACTTTAAAGAGAATCGATGTTAGTCGACAATTCATTTGTTATCTTTCATCGTGCGAGTTTGCTAACCAGATCTCCAAATCTACCTTCTAATGGTAAACGAGGAGGGGGCTCAAATGGCGGCTAAACTATCGCCCAAAATGTGTGCTGCTCTTTATTAAAGACTCAAGTTAACTCAACAACTGCTTATTAAAAATTCAACTAGTTCATTGTATAGAAAGCTTCGGATAAATTTACACAGATAATGTAAATTTACACAGGTAATCCTAAAAAGCACGCCTACACAATTCGTATCAGTACAAAAACTAAAACCTTCACAAAGCTGCCACATACTGAACTTTATTCAATTTAGTACTCACTTAGGATTAAAAGCGTGAGTGGGTATTCTCCTGGAATTCAGCTAAAACAATTTAAGTTTCTCGACGACATCAGAAAAGTATTCTTAAAATAGAACGTTACTCAGAGTAGATGAAGAAGATAGCGTAGGTACACATAGGTACATAACAAGATTTAACTGACTTTGGTATTCAAATATCATTATGATAATTTATATCCGCCATTCTGAAATAATAAATCAAATAATTCTGGTCATTACAACAGTAGAGTTTTTCAAAGAGATTGTCTCCAGTAAACTAAATTAGCGTAAGTCAAAACATCTTTAATTAATCAAAAAAAAATGCAAGCTGACCCACGCTATGTAGGCCCTTGAGATGCTTCTGCATCATTAGACCTTCAACCTTGCATCTACCAACAAAATACGGTTTATTATTGCTGTAACCTTAGGCTGGTCTTCTGTGAGAGGCAGCGAACGTGACGGCGTGACGGAGGCGGTACTACAACCGCCTACAAAACAATTTAATATTCCATAACAGTATATAACACTTCTAAACTTTTATATTATGCATGACAGATTATTTCATGTTGTACTCATTTACTTACCATGAAATTAAAAATTGAAACAATCAGTGAAATCGCAAACGTAATTAATAGAACATGTTTTGTATCGATTATGATCGATATACTACAACCGCCTACAAAACAATTTAATGTTCCATAACAGTAGATAATACTTCTACACTTTAAATTATGCATGACAGATTATTTCATGTTGTACTCATTTACTTACCATGAAATTAAAAATTGAAACAATCAGTGAAATCGCTAACGTAATTAATAGAGTATGTTTTGAATCGATCTTAAATTATATTACAGCTTACGATTGAAGTCGAGTAACTCCTAACTGATATTAGGGCTAAGCTGCAAAATGAAGTTTTACGTTATACTTCCTGCGTCATTAAATATCGAATTTGTAAGTTGATTTTGCTTTTATAAAGTGCTTAAGTGAAATATATATGAGACGTTTTTGAGATGTATAGCATATATCTTAATGTTGGCGAGTCGTCACATCAACAGCTGTTAATTGTTCACTGCTGGACATATACATATTATCAGAATGGAGGTTCTGGCCTGATGAACCACGCCAGCTTCCTAACCTTCTTTTTGCAGTGATGTTGTCCTGCGTAGTACCCTTAACTGCCTCTTATAACATCCAACACTGTATTCTCAACCCATCACCATTATCATGTATTAATTATGGGGATGGGTTAAGAATTTTTGGGTATCCTGACACAAGCAACTCCAGTTTAAAAGGAGCCTACCAACACTAAATTCTTATTTGGTAATTTAATGTAACTAGCCGAGCCCTGCGATACAAAGATATTGTGTAATATCTTTATAAATTATAGCCTATGTGTTGTCCTGATGTATAAGCTATATCATTGTAAAGTTTCATTAAAATCCATTCAATAGTTTTTACGTGATAGAATAACAAACACCAATACTTACAAACTTTTGCGTTAATAATATTAGTAGGATTATAAATAAAAAATGTATAAGTAAATACTTAAACTGTTTTTTTTAAGATAACATAACATCCGACCTCGTAAAATGTATAAGTACCTATATTTTGTTATTTGATGTTTGTGAGATCTACGAACGGAACTGAATTTTTGATGAACTTTTATTAGAAGGATTGCCATTCTGGTTTTAATAGTACAGGCTGTGTCTTGTTGCAGAACAGATAGCAGTATGTGAGATGACATGAGTCAAGTAATTTTTACTATGTTATTGTAGTTTATAAGTCAATCATATATTTATTAAGCTAAAGTTTAAATCATGATGTGTTTGTTTAATATCGTGGAACATACCCAAATAACAATCAGACACGAGCCAAAAATTTGTGGATGATGTGGATGGCATACATTGGTGGAAGTATAAAGGGCAGAAATTTATGACATTTTAATTACAGATAGCCACAGGTAGCGGTAGCCACTCATAAGTACGTCTCCTTGCTTACCTTTTATACATTAAGAAATATCCTCTAGCTAAATTCACTGCTTGTAATTAGTAGTCAATAGGAAGTAATATACTTTCAGCTGGTCCATTTTGTCATTTGCCTCTATTTAAAAAGAAATTACATTTATACGGATTGTTGAATATTGTACACCAGAAAAAGATTCTTCAGACGTCTTCATCATCATGCGACGTATAAACAAGATTTGTCTCCAGCAAAGACAATTAACGAAGCCACGACTATCTTACCAATATGAATAACTTTCTTTAACGTAGTGTAGGACGTCCACAGGCCAGGTGGAGCGATGATTTGTGCAAGACGGCTGGTAGGAGTAGGTAGACGGCTGGATGCGAGAAGCCATAGATCGAACTAAGTGGCGTGGAATTGGAGAGGCCTATGTCCAGCAGTGGACTGCGATAGGCTGATGATGATGATGATGATGATGAATAATTTTTCAAAAGAATCCGCGTTTCCAGATGAACTTGAAAATCTAACTAAACATACATCACTCATCAGAGGTATGATAGTTTTATAAGGAAAGTTGAATTAGAACACCTTTTTTTGGGAAAGTACTCCTGAGTGGTTACGCTAATTATTTTTACTGGAGATATACCTTGTAAAATCTGTTACATATTCACTCAAATGTACAGAAAGTACCTATTCCAATTCCTAGTGTTTAACGTTGATTGTAATGTTCTTTAGGAGTAGGAATACGTGTACGTGATGTTTTTATTCTCCGTTGAAATTGAAACAGGATACTCTATATAGATCATGTTGTTAAATGTTTCGCCTAAAAACATTCGCTTGAAACGAGGCTCAGCAGATTACTGTAAATATTTTGCCAACTCACTCTTGCCATTAAACTAACGAGCCTTTGCGAGGTTCAATTTACTCAGCGAATGATAGTTGGCATTTGAGCTATTTTGGGTTAACCCGGTGAGATTGAGAGCTGCAAATCGTTTGTCGATAACTTTAACGAAGGATCGACAGTTTGTAATTAGATTAAAAAATACGAATACTATTTGTTTTGCGGGTATTGTAAGAATCGAGTCAGTGAGTGCTGCAGGTCAACAGCACTGCAAGAAGAAGGAAACCTTGAAATAAACGATATCCTAACGCATCTAGTGAGCATGATTTTGTAGAGAAAATCCTTTTTCTTTGAGTATATGCCCAACAGTAAACTTCAAGGCTGCTGATGTTTGTTGATAATAATAAAATTTTGGCTAATATTAAAACATTCAATTATTATAATTACATTGGTATTCATTTGTGGCGCAGTGGTAACAAATACGACTGTTATGCAAGAGGTATCGGGTTCGACGCCTGAGTCGGACCAAATGTTTGTAAGATCCGCAAATATTTTTTTCGGAGTTTGGGTGTTTTCTGTGTATTATATGTATGTATTTACAAAAAAAAAGTATGTAAGTATTAATATCAGTTATCTAGTACCCATAGTACAAGCTCTGCTTAGTTGTTATTTGATTATAACAATCAGAATGTTTCATCAAAATATACTGTCGCACATATATAGATCTTAAATGTAATAAAGTTTAGATGCAGGCAAACATGTACCGAGCTCAAATACTAGTCTAATTATAGTGGTTTTGTCGGTTGAAGTCTAAAGGAGTGCTGATTTTAAGATTGTATTTTTTCGCAACGAGTATCTATAAACGTATCGTCAGCTGTATGGTTAAGGAGAATGAACATTTCTTCTTCTTTTTCTCCAGGTGCCTCTTCAATCCTGAAGGTTGGCCGTCAGCTACCTGTACTCCTCCTTGTCATTGGCCAGGCGGAGCAGTCTCTCAACGGAGGTGATACCGGTCCACTCCCGGATATTACGTGGCCACGATTTTTTCCCTCGTACAGCGTGTCTCTTCCCTTCCACCTTGCCCATCATTATCAGTTGAATCAGCATCTTTCGTGCCTAAGCATATGGCCGAGATATTCGCTTTTGCGCTTTTTGATGTTTTGCATTAGTATTTTAGGTATGCGAATATGGCAAATGTAGGCAATGAACTTTTACTAAACTACAACTACTAAATTAAGATTTTGAAGATTAAAATCAGAATAACGCAATTTAAAAACAATGTAAATCTCTTTTTTTATTATTACATCGTATACAATTTTTAATTAAGATTTTTAGATATTCAATTTGGTTTACTTGCTTTTATCATCATCATCATCATCATCAGCCTATCGCAGTCCACTGCTGGACATAGGCCTCTCCAATTTCATGCCACTTAGTTCGATCTATGGCTTCTCGCATCCAGCTCCTGCCAGCCGTCTTGCGCAAATCATCGCTCCACCTGGCTTGTGGACGTCCTACACTACGTTTGCCGAGACGCGGTCTCCACTCATGAACTCGTTTACCCCAACGGTTATCGGTTATAAAATCAAGAAAATGAAAGAACTGTTTATGCATGCGGAGTTTACCTATAAGTAAGTAATTGTTACATGTACTATTGCTATTTTCCTCTTAATGTGCTTTTTTATTTTGTTATTGTGCTGTGTATACAATTGTTGGTAAACAAATAAAAATAAAGAAATAAACTTTAGGGTCGAACAAATAAAAGATTTATGTTTAGTTTCAATAGAAATAATATTTTAGAGGCGCTCATAGCCCGGTTGCACTCGGTGATGAGAAATAAGCACCGAGGGTAAGCAACGACGGTGCGGTCAGTACCTGGATTGGTGACCGCTAGTGGCATGTTACCATGAGCGTCTCCGTGATTCGGAGATCACGTTAAGCAGTCGGTCCCGGTTGTTATCATAGGATAACAGTCGTGAAACTTAGTTGGAGGCCTTTGGGCAGCTTGAAAACATACAACGGTAAGATTACGTAGCCACAATGTAGTCTTGCCAGTCCCCAACCCACATGTGGCCAGGGTGGAGACGGTTGGCCTTAAACCTCTCCTGAGAGGAGACCAGAGTTCAGCAGTGGGACATTATGGGTTGTTGATGATGTTGATGAATATTTAATCATTATTTCGGACATTTGTCACACAACGTCATCTAGTCCCAAGCTAAGCATTATACCATGGGAGAGCCACGCTTCAACATGCATGGGCCGGCTCGGCCGGAGTGATACCACGGCCTCACAGAAAACCGGTGTGAAACAGCGCCTGCGCTGTATTTCACCGAGTAAGTGAGGATACCGGAGGCCCATAATCGAACCCTTCCCCTTATCCCCCTCCCCATGCCCCAAGGCCGGCAGCGCACTTGTGATGCCTCTGGTGTTACGAGTGTCCATGGGCGGCGGTAATCGCTTACCATCAGGCGAGACGTCTGCTCGTTTGCCCCCTATTCAATAAAAAAAAGCAGGATTTGTACTATGTAAACTAAACTACTACTAAACAACTGATATGAATTCATATATTCTTGTTTTTACATTGTGCCACCGGCAGTGAAAAGAGCATTTATTTTATTGAAATTGCTAAATCGTTTGTTATAACAAATTAATCTATAACCCTTGCACAATAAATATTTTGCAACAGTTTCGGGCCCATTAAACTTTACCTTCATAAATATCTGGTTAAGAAAAGGGTCACTTCCCGAACTTCACAAAAGAGTATAACATTATTTGTTTCCTTTCGGTATTAATAGTAGTTACGTGGATTGCTATTACATTAACTTATTATGTCGATAATCCTTTTAGATATCTTATTAAACTGGTTCTTATTAGTGTTACTAAGAAGATGGGTATTTAAAATAACAAAAAGAAACTTGAACTTTCTGACCCCAACTGTACATTAAACAGATAAACAAATAAATCTATTTTAGTAAAGTTTTGTTTTTTTCTCTTGAATTATATGCCAGCAAATCAAGCATGAGGGGTTAATTTCATTTCACAATTATCAAACTGCTTTGAAATATTTTTCAGTCTTCATCACTTATTTTTTCAAGAATTAGCACGATAAAGTTGATAATCATCATCATCATCAGCCTATCGCAGTCCACTGCTGGACATAGGCCTCTCCAATTTCACGCCACTTCGATCTGTGAATATGAATATGAATTATTATATCTTAAGTTGATAACCATAATGACAATTATAGTAACATGACTAAGAAGAAGATAGTAAGCCATAGTGCTATTTAATTCAATGCTTTGAAAATTCATGGCTGAGTTCTATTATTTCCGTCATTATGAGCATGATCAAAACTTCGTGGAACTTATTAATACTTGGGATGTAGGTAATTCTGTGTAATCTTAATATATTTAGATGAGCAATTCTTGTATATATATTATATAATCTGAATTACAGAAATCCCAACGATTTGCATGAAATTTAGTATGCAAGGAATTTCGGGGCTGATAAATTGAGCCATGTATATCTAGCCAGGACTTATTTTTAGAAAATTTACCAAAATAGAAGCAAATCACTGCTTCGAATATTTTTATAAAGTTTTGTATAACCCACTTATCGCTGCTATATAATATTCCAAAACGACCAATGGCACTAGGATAATAAGGGAAAATTTCACAAAAATTGGGAAAGTGTATTTCTTTCGAGAGATTTTGTACCTTGGAGAGTCCCAGACGCAGTAGCAATTAGTAATTACCCTAATTGACGGGCCTTTTTGTCTAGAGGCGGTAGGTCACGGGTTCGATTTCCAACTTGACCCTAAATTAATGTGTGATAACTACCAGTTTTTCTGTGTTTAAGTATAATGTACGTAATTAAAAAAAAAGTATGTTTATCAGAAGCAGCTAGTTACCATAGAACAGGCTATGTTGAGTCTGGGACCAGATAGCCGTGTGTAAGATGTAGGTACGGATGAGTAGATATTATTATTATTATTATCTTTGAAGCATATTCAAAGCATTTCAGAATCATTTATATAAACTGTTTAGCTAACTTCAGTCAATACCACCGTATTAACTTTACTATATTGTAATATTCAATAAAAGAGTTAACTAAGTACACCGGATATATTACGCGTATTCTTCACTAAACGTACATTGCGTATGGGTGGAGCGGACTGACTGTTATCAGTGATGCGGATTGACTGAGGAGTCCTTGTCGCGACGTGTAATATTAGCTTAAATTAGCTGACCATGCATTTACTGTATTGCATCATCGCGACCCCGATCCCTATTTATTAACAGTCTTAAATTTGTTTCCAACTTCTTAGCCTTTACTATTCCCAAGATTTGGGGTCGGCTACTAGTTCAACCGGTTTTACTTAAATATCAGTTTTTACATTGAGCGACTGGCATCGGATCTCCACAACCCTGAGGGTGAACTGAATTCGAAGGTTGAAGTAGTTGTCAGTATATTTGAGGGCACTGACTTCCTAATAACGATTGCCATAGATGTTCATAACAACCGGGACCGACGGCTTACCGTGCACGGGCGGGAAACATCGACATATTCCATACTCCGGGCTGCTACTAAGAATTTCTTATAAGAAAAACCCAACAACAGTCTGACCAGGGAATCGAACCCGAGACCTCTTGATCTGCAATCGATTACGCTAACCACTAGACCATCAAAAAAAATAATTAAATAACAAAATATACTTGACAAAATTATATTTGAACAAAATAAGCTGAAATGTTCAACTCATAAAATCTTTCCATTACGATGTTAACACAATATTGAATCAGTTACTTGAAATAACGTTACATTCCCGTTTGAACATAACTTCTTAATGGAAGGAATTTTGCGAAGGAATCACGAAACTTATTTTGTTATTTATAATGAACCTTAAGCTACTTCGCCGCGTAAGGAAATATCCTTAATAAAGTTCTCGCAGTTTCATGAAAATTAAAGACACACTTTTCAATTTTATGGCTATTGTTAGGAAATAAGGTTAGGCTGGTACCTCGGAGAGCATTTTAAGCCGTCGGTCCTGGATGTCATGAACACCTGTGGCAATCGTAATTGGGAATTCAGTGCCTTCAAATATACTAACAAATAGTTTAACCTTCGATCAGTTACGATCAGGGTCGCGGAGTTCAGATGCTAGTTGCTCCGTAGATAAACTGATATTCAAGTAAAAATGGTTGATCTAGTAGCCTCCCCAATTAATCATGGAAATGATAAAAGGTAGGAAGATAATTTTAAGAAATAAGGTTAAAAAATATAGTTGCATCGTATGGGTCTTTACATTCTCGTTGAGGTGTTGCATTATGCAAATAATGAATTTATATGTATGTTTATAGAATGGAGTTGCTATATGCAAAAACATTTTAAGTAGTTATAGCTACCTATGTGTAATCAGAATTTCAGTATGTTATATTCTTTAAGATTGCAATAACAACAATAATTTACATAGTAAATGGTGTGTTATTATTGGTTAATAACCGCTTAATAGTTATTTATACTTTAATTAATTATTTAACAGTTGATTTGTGTATGAAAATTAATGTAATAAAAATGAATTGTTTATTAATTATTGCAAACTCGAGCACTTGTTGAAAACCCACTATATTTCTGGGTTGTTTAAAAAAAATTGAAAAAATATCTCACTAGACCATCATAGCGTGGATCACCATACTGCATTGTTCACATTTACAATGAGGTGATCACTACTCTTGGATTCTGCTCATGTTTTCTAAGAAATGAAGAAATGATCTAAAGAATGAAAAGGAACAATATGTTATCAAGAATAAAGTTATTTTTTTCGGGCGCGCTCTTGTAGGACTATACTATATACTGCCAAAGTATGTATTTCATATAAAATATGTGTAACTGAATAAGAATAAATAAAACAGTTTGAACCAATAGTTATACCACGTAGATATAGCTTCAACAGCTTTGTAATAAGAGTAACTCGTGGTGTGGTGTAGGACATTTTCTCAAATAACAATTTATAACAAGCTTCCACCAAGAAACTTTTATTTAATTAATTATTTTTGGTGAAAATTTCCTGTTACGCGGTCAGGAAATATTTTCTTCAATCTACTATAATTATATTTTTAGCCTTGTATTTTTTTATTAAAGAGAACTCCCACACTGGGTATTTGCCATTTGAGACTTTACAGACATACATGAAACGGACACAAAGTATACCTCGGCTCAGAATAACAGTTTGTGGAACACACAGTGTTGTCCCATGTGGGGTGTGAACCCACAACTACTTTTATTACATATTTACATCCAAATATTGGAGATCAAAATAAATTGTGTTCTCTTGTACTGTTAGATTCACTCGCCTGTGTATGGTTGTAGCCTTTGTCCAATCGACAACGTGAATTGGCTATTGTCAAGTAAAATACTGTGATGGAAACGATCCAAAGAAAAGAGGAAATATTCTGTGAATACTAGTTCAGCGTGGTCGGACACAAGGTGTGTTTTTGTATATATTGTTCTGAAATTCTTAAAAATGTATCTTTAGTTTTATTGTATTACGTGAATGATATGGATACTTTACCTGAGCTTCTTTGGTGACCCTGTAATACCCTTATCTCGTATAGTGTTAATATGTTCAGACATTTTAACACACAACACCATCTAGTCTGAAACTAAGTAGAGCTTCTACTATGGGTACTAGGTAACTGATATTAATACGTATATACTTTTTTTTGTAAATTCATACATATTATACATAGAAAACAGCCAAACTCCGAAGCAAATATTTGCAGATCATACATGTATCAAGAATTTATGTTGAATGTTTAAATTATGTTTTATGTTTAAAGAACTTAAGCTTTGGGTTATTCTGATGTATTTTATAAGCTTATATTACTGTAAAGTTTCATCTCAATCCGTTTTTACGTGAAAGAGTAACTAAATATCCATACAAACAAAATTTCCTTTTATAATATTAGTGACACTTTAGTAGAAAATCAATTCTTTATTCAGTAATAAATATAAACATTACATACTCAATCAGAATGGCGAGCTTTAAGAAAGGCCTATTTCCAGGATAGAACTGCAATATACTTGTGATGGTGATGATGAAATAATACAGAGAACAAAAATACGCTAAGCTGACAAATCATACTTGCTTGAGAATGAACGCTCCAGGCAGACCCTCAATTTAAAATATATTTGTCCTAAAGTATTACTCTCTTAAGCAAATAAATGCTGCTAACCCAAAATGTTACAGTCATAAAGAACAAAAGATGCCGTTTATTTATATTGCTAAGGTTGTGCTCTCGTTAAAGCCTCCGAGGAGGTAAGTGGTTACCTTTGTCATTGAAATTTAAATGTCAGAGGGTTTTAGATCTTTGAAGTCTGAACCCCTTTAATTAATGTTTGATGCTGGCGATGCTGCTGACTAGTAAACATAGGAGTTCATTTGTGCATAATTTTGTCAACAAAAGTCCTTCAATAGTCCTCTTTTCATTATTTTTTTAATCAGAGGCTGTTCGTAAGTGAAAATTATAGGTGGTTTTTGTAATAATAGTAATTACTTTATTCATCATACACGTCACGTGTGATGGCAAACAATACAGTCTGCACTATGTGAACAGACTGCTGAATTACAGATAAACATATCTATGAAAACTGATGTAACTAACAATCAATATTATGAAGAAATTCATTTTGATTACCGCTTTGGTCTAGCGGTTGGCGATTGCGTCTTCTGATCATGAGGTTTCGCGTGGACCAAATGTTTGTATGATCTGCAAATATTTGTTTCGGATTTTGGGTGTTTTCTAAGTATAATATGAGTGTATTTTTTTATGTCTTTATATCAGTTATCTATTAATATAGTACAAACTTTGCTTAGGTTGGGATTAAATGTCTAAAAATGTTTGAAATTAATAAATTAAATTTTGAAGTTTCGAATTCTGGATTTTTTTCTACTTCACTAACATAAAAATGATTACTACTAGTGATAAAATACTTCTTGGGGCATGTTTTAAAGTAAGACAAAAAATACTATCATAAACGGTTTTTTTTAATCAAAAAGTAATTCAGTATCATTTGACTAAAATAAACATAAATTTTGTTTTAGAGTTGATTAATATTAAAAATGATTTAAACTAAGTTACACGTGGTTATGGATATGGTGTTGCAAAGTTCATACTTCGTACTTTGAAAGGTTTTGAATAAGGAGTTTATAAACGAAAAGTTGTAAAATCAAATTAATATGGGTATTTATTTTTATTTATTTGCTTCGTACCAAATTTCAAGATTCTGAGTTCACGGGAAGTACCCTGTTGGTTTTGATTCCCTTGCGAGTGTCGAAAATTTGCAGCATAAGCGGCTGTTTTGTGAGATTGCGTTCCCTTAGAAGTTTCATTTTTTCACAGCTCCAAGGACCAGTAGACTGGAGTATTTGATATGAAATTCAGCCTGATATCTCTACGTATTTCTGAGGAAAAGGGTCTCGATAGACAGACTGACGGACGTCAAAGACTATAAGGGTTCCGTTTTTTCCTTTTCAGGTACGGAACCATAAAATTTACCTGTAACTTTTACTACCAAAATCTTATGTGTAACACTATGTCCACAAACCAAGCTGTTCAGATTGTAAGTATCCATTACGTACGTCTAGAAACAGACAATAAAACTTAGGTTACATTGCGTACAATTTTATAGCAATACCAAAGTCCATACACGTACTCTCTACTTTTATATCTACCAATAGTAGTAATAAAAGTGTATCAGGATGTCGGTTAAGTTTCTTTGGAGCACTTCTGTGTAACGTGGTAGGGATTTTGGATAACGATTTTGTGTGTAACGTGAATTACAGTAATCTATGTAGTCATTGTAAGTCATGATACTTTTAAGTCAAAAGTGAATGTTGCTTCTGATATTACAGAAGTCCAGTGCTTTGTAATGTTTGTGATCATAAATGCGTTCCTGTCGCTATAGTTGATCTTATATATGTTTTGTGTTTTAATTGTTTTGTTTGACTGCCTCGGTGGCGCAGTGGTAGCGTACGCGACTGCTGTCCATGAGGTCTCGGGTTCGAATCCTGGGTCGGACCAAATGTTTGTATGATCTGCAAATATTTTTTTCGGAGTTTGGGTGTTTTCTATGTATAATATGTACGCATTTACAAAAAAAAAAGTATTTATGTAGTAATATCAGTTATCTAGTACCCATAATACAAGCTCTGCTTAGTTGGACTAGATGGCGTTGTGTGTTAGATGTTCGAAATATTTATTTATTTATTATTATTGTTTTCTTTAATTGTTTGCGATATTTTTTGTTTTTATTTATTTTTTTATTGCTGGAACTGCACAGCAAATCAGCGCTGTGATCACTTTCAGGACCGCAGCACAAGGTGAGTTGTGAGCTGTGGCCTTTTAGTCACACACCCAGATATTTCACTGTTTTTGTTTAGTTTGTTTCTTATATTGTTTGTTATTAAATCTTAGTTTAATGTCTTATTATTTTTGTTCCTTTAACTTGTTTATTATGAAATAACGCACTTGGTATTTCCCTGTTTGAGCTGAATGAGTAGTGATATCCTTTGCGAATTTTATTTGTGATGATTTTTATTGTACGAGTTTGTGAGTAACAATTGAGATTTTAGTTAAAGAAAGAAATAAACAAAAGAAGAGGAGTAATAATGTTATTTGTTTATGTAATATATTAGAGGGAGGCTTAAAGTAATGCATATGTTACCGTGAGATTGTTAAAACCTTTAGATTCTAATCTATCTCGCGAAATTGTAAAATGTCGAACGATTATTAACTGCAGAATGTTATAGTTCAATCTTTTGACAGTTTACAATTTAACGTATTATTTTTAGTTACATTATAATCTACCGAAGTAAAATCTCTCATATCATAAGACTCTCATAGCTCAGTTGCACTCGATGATTAGAAACAATCACCGAGGGCAAGCAACGACGGCGCGGTCCGTACCTGGATGGGTGACCGCTGGTGGCATATTCCCATGAGCGTCTCCGTGATTCGGAGGTCACGTTAAGCAGCCGGTCCCGGTTGTTGTGATACGATAACAGTCGTGAAGCTTAGTTGGAGGCCTTCGGGGGGCTTAAAAATATCCAACGGCAAGATTTACGTACCCACAACGTTGTCTTGCCAGTCCCCAAATTGCACTTGGCCAGCGTGGGGACGTATGGCCTTATCCCTCTCCTGAAAGGAGACCTGAGCCCAGCAGTGGGACATTATGGGTTGTTGATTGATTGATTGAAGTAAAATCGTCAAACTGTGATGTGGTATGTGACGGAACTCATCTCACGCGCTGATTGGTTGAACAGCATATTCTTAAATCCTGCGCCACCATATTTATTTGTTAATTCGTTGGTTGCATAATCAAAAGTATTTTTATGATTGTAAGCTGATTTCATGTTGAAAATACCTCATAGCTTTAGAATTAGTTACTTAAAATTGTTGTGGCAAAAAAAAAAGAATTTGTGATGCCATAGGATGGACTACTGTAAGACCGACCAATTAATTAAATTAAATTGAATGTAGTATGTACAGTTGACAATCTTTCGACAGTTTACCATCTCGCTAGCTGGATTATAATCTAACGGTATTTACAATCTTACGATGACGTATAAATAATCTAACTGACAGTTTCGTCTGGGTCTTTTTAATCATGCTCGATCTCTATTAGTCTAAGCGTGATATTAACTATCCTATCTTAGGCATCCAGCAAAACACACATTTAAAGAAACGTGATAGTTGGTTATATAGTTTTGGAGTTCATCGTAAGTGACAATGTAATACGAGAATTAAATATTACCGTGATATAGTGGGGATGGATAAACCAAAAGTGAGCTTTCTGGATGATGATGGGTACAGGAGTAAATAATAATGTAAGAATGAATGGATAACGTGAAATCAAATATCATAAAAAATGTATTTTAATTAGAAGAGAACATAAAGTGAATTATAAATTTGTGAATAATTGTATGTCAGACTTAGAACAACAATTTGTAGATCACATAAATTATTGTCCCATGTAGGATTTGAATCTACAACACTTGACGAAGTAAGAAGCGGCGTGGTGACCGCCTAAATCACTAAACTATTGTTAAGTTTCTGAACGATAAAAGTAATTCAAATAGTAAGACCATAATCGATCAAAGTATCGTGCAATAGAAGAGGCCTATGTCCAGTATTGAACTGCAGCAAGCCAATGATGATTAAATAACGTTGGCGCCAACAGAAGATACAAAAGTATTAATACGTCATCAACATAAGTTAACAAAAGTATATTTAATGAGAACATAAGTGGTTACCTTTGCCTAAAAATGTACATTATAAATGAGAACACATTTCTACGTCTCCGGATATAAACCTCCTTACAACAAATAGCCCTAATGAAAGGAAAATAGTGTGGAACTTTCTTAAAAACATCATTAATACAATAGTGTGCGTTGAGCTGTTGTATTTCCCCCGGGACAGGGCCTGATAAGGCGTGGTGTCAATTTGGGGAGGACCCAGTGACATAGTCCAGCTCCTCCCAGAGTAGGGTGCCAGAGTCCGGTCGTCGGCATGTTTTTTAGTGGAAACGCCACATACTCCTAGCTCCTATGTCCCCCGAGGATTGGGAGATCCGAAGGGATTTTTAACTATGTCAACAAACAAGTAATGATTGATCGAATTCTTATTATATATTATTTATATTAGTACTTTTTTTGATGTACCCAGCGTCACTCTCACGACTAAGAAGAATCTATTGACATAACTCACTTAAAAATAAGACAAACCGTTAAAGCTGTAGGATATGCCAAAGATATATAATACAAACACTGGAAAAAATTACCCCTCCTTCTTTCGCAAAGTAATAACTCTGCCCCAAGATAACCGTATATGCTTCACCCGTAACTTAATAGTACAAAGTTGATTCCTATCGGTATAGAGTAGACATCTAATTTCGGTATAATAATCGCCAGGCAACAATATTGCAAAAATAACATATTAGAACGAGGACGGTGCCAGCTAATTTTCTGGTTGGAAATAATAATAAATACAATTTAAAATTAAATCCGATTGCGTCAATATCGTATGTAAAACATAGTTTATATATTTATATGCGTAATCACCGTAACATAATATTTATTTTGATACAACACTAAATGTATTTAACTGCCTCGGTGGCGTAGTGGTAGCGTATGCGACTGCTCTGATTGAGGTCTCGGGTTCGATTCCCGGGTCGGACCAAATGTTTGTATGATCTGCAAGTATTTGTTTCGGAGTTTGGATGTTTTCTATGTATAATATGTATGTATTTACAAAAAAAAAGTATATATGTATTTATATCAGTTGTCTAGTACCCATAACACAAGCTCTGCTTAGCTTGGGACTAGATGATGTTGTGTTTTAGATGTCCCAAATATTTATTTATTTATTTTGAAAACATTTTTTTTGAGTTTACTTTTTGGCTCCAAAAATCCTTAATTAAGTTTTTTTTTACTTTGTTATACCCAGTCTCACTCTCACGGCTAAGGCGAATCTATTGACACCACTCACATAAAAATACGACTAGCCGTTTAGGCTCTAAGGCGTGCCAAAGAAATATACATACATACACTCGAAAAACAGGTGATATTTTAAGTAATACATACTATAAATGTAGCCTTTAGACTGTAACTACCATATTAATTCATATGACATATTTCAGTCGTGTATTATCATTATCGTGCAAAATGTCATTGTGATGTTAACTAATATGCGAATATGAGTATAATTTATTGGTAGGTTATTCACAAATATATGATATTGTTGCGTCATAGTTAAATGGGTCTCGTATAATCTAGATTATGGTTCGGGATTCGGAGGACAACGCCATCTAGTGTCAAGTATTGAGATTGTGATTAATGATTTCAATATTTTCAACGCCAGCTGGCGCTAGATTACTGATTCTATTTGTTCCAGGTTTATTGAATACTAGAGATCATTTAAGATATTTCGATAGCCCAGTAAAGCGAAGCGAGTCAGCCGTATGGGCAGTATTGTTTTACAATACAGTGGATTAACATCGAACCAATTTTCTAACACGACTAACGAATGATTTAGTGATATATTGTTATAAAAGTATTGTCATTAATAATTTTGTGTTATTTTGGTAATGAACCGACCACTTATATTTAATTATTACCCAGCTCGTGATAATATATAAATGGTATAGGTTGAAAACAAATAAGTGCTTCTGATTGATATGTAAAAACTTTATTAAATCGTCTTGATCGTTATCTTGGTTCTAAGACAGTTTAATAGTTCCTGGGGGCTCTCGAGTAAGGATAGCATGAAATCCGAATTCCGCTATTCTTTCTTTACTTCTCGCAATATTTTAACTTTGTTCGGTACCATTAGGATTTTAAGCAAGTAAATATTTTGGACGTCTGACACACGCGATCTAGTCCCTAACGAAGAAGAGCTTGTGTTATGGAAACTAGGACAACTGCTATAAATATATATATACTTTTTTTTGGAAATTCATAGATACATAGTGAACACCCAAACTCTGAAACAAATATTTGCAGATCACACAAACATGTTTCTATTGTACTTTCATCTATTCATCATCATCATCAATCTATTTGTATTCCTGTTGTACTATATGTAGTTTTTTATTAAAAATACCTGAATGGTTGCTTAACACGATCTTGAAAAATATGTTTATACTTATGCCTATAAATAAATTTAAAAAATTTATCCGAAACAAACATTTGCAGATTATACAATTTTTTGTTGAAACACAGCAATCGCTTAAGCTACTACTACACCGAGGCAGATAATAGAAAAATCCTTCTTAAAAGGCCGGCAACGCACTTGTAACGCCACAAGTGTTACGGGTGTCCATGGGCGAAGGTAATCGCTTACCATCAGACGATACGTCTGCCCGTTTGCCCATATTCCATTAAAAAATAATCGCAATTACAATTTCCTTTCACTTTGTTTACAAAAGACGACGGTGTACAAGATCCCTTAAAGGTTTTATTTCACCCTTAAACGTGGGGCAATAAAATAGTAGTTTCGGTATCAATCGCATCAAGGTAATTCGGGTCGTTAGGTAGGCAGGTAACTTGAGTAATGGCCTTAGTTATTGCTCATATCCATTGTGTAACCGTCAATAGGAAATATTGGAAAGCTTTATACAATAGCAAATGCTGATGTTATAAACGAACGATTTGGAGGAATAATTGATTATTTGCGTCATTAACTTTTGTTTGAAGTCATTTTGTAATGTTACTGAGTAACAAAAACTTTAAGTTCTAAAAGCCAAAGACAAATTTCCATAGTAATAATTGAAAGTAACTCTTTCTGTCTATTACGCTTTCACGGCTAAACAGCTGCCCGATTTCAAAGAAATTTGATTTCTTTTTATTTATTCAATATCAAACACACGTTTTACATGCTGAAGTCTGCCAAACGGAAAGATTAGCAGTTGATTTGTAGATTACTTTGTTTCTTGAACAACGACTTTTAAGAATAAAGGTTATTATTTACCGCCAAAACCTTATATATAAGCGGGCGAAGCCGATGGAAAAGCTAGTCTGATGTAATATCATTTATTTGTATGAATGACAAAGCCTGGCATCCGTGCCTCGGAGAGCACGTTAAGCCGTCGGTCCCGGTCGTCACGAATATCTATGGCAATCGTTATTGGGAAGTCAGTGCCCTCAAATATACTGACAACTAGTTCAACTTTCGAATTCAGTTCACCCTCAGGGTTGTGGAGATTCGATGCCAGTCGCTCAATGTAAAAACTGATATTCAAGTAAAACCGGTTGAACTAGTAGCCGACCACAAATAATCTTGGGAATAATAAATGCTAGGAAAAAGAAAAATGACAATGTCTAGCAAAGGAATTGCTGTACTGGATTCCTTACACATTATATTTCTGTTCAAATCAGGATCAGGAGTGGTATTAACACTTATTTTATAATTTATATACTGAGTTTAAATACAACTAGTCTATATAGTGCTCTTGGGTGATATAGATAGGGTTTCATAGGAATCACTATAAGCAAGTTGAGGGACTACATTTGATGAAAACGTTGTGTCCTTCTAAGTCAAAAATAGAATATTTTAATCTAGATAGGTCATAAATACACCAACTATCAATGTTCTATAGTTGTGTATAAAAATATTAATCGCTTCTTAGACAATATGTTGTATCTACTAAGGTAGTTTAAAATGATAGAGAAAGTCATCCTATGGGAAAGTCATCACAGTTTTGAAACTTCTTGAATCATATAACATCAAATATGGGTACTTAGAACCTTTATTTCAAATAGGAACTGAAAATTGAACCGTAGAACATTCTAAATGAATTTCCTTCCTTGTCAACGCCACGGTCGAAGAAACTGCGACATTTACAATATTACTTCTCCATTTCAAGATAAAAATATTTTTTTTAATAGCAAGTAGATCAAAATACCTACAGCCATCATATATATACACTATACATAATATTTAAGTTAATTTATTGACTTAAAGAACTTACTAAACTTACTAATATAGGATGCAGAGTTTGAACTAATTGAACCAACTTGCATTAAGCATTCTTAGCTTTTAAGGTCGGTCAGTTATCATGACAAAAAGTAGCCAAATCTAGTCTAGCTGTATACCTACTAAAATTATTCAAAATGGTTCTGCAGTTTAGTCATGAAAGGTAAACAGACAGACAGAATTACTTAAGAATTTATAAAATTAAGTGTAAATTGTAAATAAATTGTAGCCTAACATATGTTGTGTTTTTGTAAGAATTCGGCTTCCTATGTATCTAAGCACCTTCAATAACTATTTTCAAGGGAATTAACGCGATCACTTATTTAAAGGTATAACGTTTGAATAAGTGAAATATTGACGTTTAGACCTGGTTGCACTAGCCGAGTTTATAGGCTGACTGTTTTTTAACAGGATTAAGTCATGAAACGCGAATATTTAAAAGTTAGTAAGTACCTCCAAACGTTCAATAGAAGAGTAAAAACAGTGCATTCAGTAGGTACTTGTATCTCTTAAAGTTGCATGTGGCCATGCATTGCGCTTATCATTTTAGAAGTGATTCACCTCTTAGTCTGCCTCATCACAAATAAAGTACCAAGTAGAACTGTATAGTTTTTGTATTTACAACATCTGTCTCCTAGCCAAAATGAAATTCTACAAACGCAAATGTTATTAGAAAACTAATAAATATATGGATATGTCGTCATCTTAACATTGAATTACGTGATCAAAACAAAATATTATCCAAAAAGGTAAGACAATAGATGCGTTAACGATTGCAGAAAGAGTATAGACACGAAACATTTGCCGTTTGGTAACAATATTACATTATTCATTAAAAGTCGAATATTGGGTAAGAATATAATAAAGTTAACTCGTAAACAACAGCCAATGGAGAACTGTACACAATTGTGTAAACTACAACAACAAATATTTATATTTACAGTACATTAGTGGAGCAAGAACTACGGTGTACAACACAAACGAAATACACACAAAGTTGGCGACTGAAAAATAAATAAAATTTATTGAAGTTTGTTTCTGCAAGTTATGGCTGTAATATTATTAAATGTGAATTCGAAAATACGAAGAGTTGTTTAAGAAGTTACTTCATAAGAAAAATAGAGTTTTGGAAGAGTTTTCTAAGACTTTAAACTATCTAGTTTGAGGACCGTTAACAAAACCGTAGCAGTTTACTATGGCTGCGTTTAAATAAATTAAAAAAGCTTTAGCGTTGACTGAATGTAATAGAGAAAGAAATTCATGTCTTGGTAATACTGAATGATCATTATTCCTTAGTTTTCCAACTTTTGAGATTTGTCAATACCGTCTTTAACCCACAGAATTAGCAAGCTGAAGTGACAATGGGTTGGCCATATTTGCCGTAGAACCGTTATAATCGTTGAAGTAAACGGATTCTTGAATGGAGACCATGTCTCGGCAAACGTAGTGTAGGACGTCCACAGGCCATTTAGAGAGATGAGATGAGTAAAGGCGGCTGTAGGAGCTGGATGCGAGAAGCCGGGCCGAGGAGAAATTGTAGCCACTGATGTGTACACATACATCAGACAGTTTAAATATACTTAGACGTGGATCTCCAAGGGTACAATATAACAGTTAAAATAAATAAAAATAAAAAACAAAAATACTTAATTGACACATAATTTTAACATATTAAACGTGTATTGATACTGAAACCCAAACTAGTAAATCAGCCGCACAAAAGGTTAACATTGCTGTCTGTTCATTATCTTGCTGTATGCGTGTGTGGGTGGGTGCGTGCAAGTGGGTTCAAAGTTTATGCAATTTATATCTGAAATGTAAGCAGATTTTCAGTTATTTCGTAATCAAGTTGTTTTAGCTAATCTGTAACCTTCATTTTTACCTCATGTCTACTCAATGTAACTATATTGAGTTTTGTATGTTTTTTTTTTGCTCTCATACTGCGATTTTTTCGTCTGTGTGATGTAGCAATACCGATCATCGGTGTATAACAAACGTATTAGTACTTAATACGGTTATTTTAAGTAGATATTCGATCAGAATTTGAAATCATTCTGAATAATGTGACTTTATTAACATTAATGATTTCAAAATTATAAAAAATACTAAATTCGTTTTTTAGTTCTTATCCAATCGATATATGGGTCGCGTCTTTCGGAAAGCCGACTAAAAATTGCTACGATGATGCCAATTTTACTAAATTAGTCATAACGATATATTCGTATCTATTTATAACAAAATATGTAGTAAAATAAACAGAAGAATTAAAACAACGAAACATCACAAAAAAACAGAATACAATTTTTTTTACATTCGCAAACGCACGCGTAATGCGAACCTTAATTCTATCAAAAACACGTTTTATCCGTAACTTTTCCGCTAATTTCACCAAAAAACGACAATTTAACCGGAACACGAAACGTGACTGTTCTCCTATCTCGATACGTTTGTAGCAAAAACCGTCGTTTCGATATTTTGTGTTTAACAACCATCTATAAATGGTTTCATATAACAGAAACCTTTTATTTTTTGGTGTTCGAACAAGATAAAGTGTGGTAAGGGTACTCTCGAACTTAATGTTACTTTCTTTAGTGAAATAGCGATTTTTATTCTTATACTAGTTTATGGCCGCGGCTCCGCCCGCGTATATGTCGGTTATCACGGCAAATAGTAGCCTATGTGGTTTTCTGACGTATGGTTTCATCCAAATCCGTTCAGCAGTGTTTGCGAGAAAGAGTAACAAATATCCGCACAAACTTTTACATTTATATTATTTGTATAGATTCCACTGTTAAGGTATAGACAATATAACCTGAGTATTTATAATATACTAGTTATTTCCCGCAAAATGTTGATATTTTTATCACCTATTTTACCCCCTTAGAAGTGGCATTCCCAAAATGATTTTCTTAGTGATCACAAGCATTATATAAAGAAACTACACACATAATTTCATGTTTCTAGGCTCAGCGGTTTGGGCTGTGCGTTGATTTCTGAGTATCTTAGTCAGTCAGTCACCTTCCTCTTTTATATATATAAATATGAAAAGTAACATAGGTAATGTATTCTATTATGAATGAAATAGTAAAAAAAAAACAATTCAAACTCTTTCTAAGTATGGTCAATTTCTTTTAGTTTAAGGAGCTTTGGACGAGGTATGCGGTATGTTCTCACTTGTTTATTAAATTTTATGTTTAGCAGCCTCGTTAGCCAAAATCCTAGTAGTTTTTTTTACGGTTCTACCAAAAAACTCTACTCTGCCTGATGGAGAGCATAAGCAGAATCCAAGAGTAGTGGTCACCATACTCATTGCGAATGCAGACATCGCATCAATGCAGCTTGGTGACCCACACTATGGCGGCCTAGTAATATTTCTTTTTTTTGGTTTAGGGGAGCAAACGAGCAGACGTATCACATGTTGGTAAGCGATTACCGCCGCCGATGGACACCTGTAACACGAGTGCGTTGCCGGCTTTTGTGGGATGGGGGGAAAGGGGGAGGTGTTGGGGTATGGTTCTCCGGTATCCTTTCTAGTTCGGTGAAACACAGCGTAAGCGCTACTTCACACCGGTTTTCTGTGAGGCCGTAGTCATTATCATCATCACTACGGTCGAGCCGGCCCAATCATGCCGAATCGTGGCTCTCCCACAGTAAAAATCTTATGCATCATTGGGCCTCCGGTCTCCGGTCCGGTCGCACTCACCATCGAAACTCAACATCACGAACGCTGTCATTTGACGTTAATTTCTGTGCTAGTTTAGTACCGCCCCGGTTGAGGTGGCCTGTTCGTGCTGAAATCAGCGAGGCTCTACTACCTTGAAACTTGATTATTATTTCACTTAGACTTTTATTCATTAATCGCTAGCAACTCTATTCTCTTGTATTATTGGCCATTATTTTATTTTGACTATGTAACAGCGTTGAGATGACGTCATTCGTAATTTGTTAGTTTTTTCATAACGTTTACGCTTGTAGACTGCACACATGACTAGAGTTGCAGTTTCGGTTGTCAAGAAAATATATTCTGTCTATACGGAGATTTTTTATAGAGGCTCGAAACCCCCTATTTCATTTGTAATATTTCATCGATGTTATACGTATCTGTCGAATGTAAATACTGCTGTCCAAAATTACCACCGAATTTACTTTAGGTCCAAACGCTTATTTTTACTTTAAAAATTATCATTAATTTTAAAAAGCATATTTTAGGTTAATTTATGTGTTTGCCTGAAATCCGTTCTGTTATCTTCGTTATAACCAGGCTAGTATTATGCGTGTCGTGGAAAAGCGGGTCGGCAAAACTCCACAAGATAATTGACAAGGGTTAGGTAATTGTGTACTGATTTTATGAAAAAAGTTTAGCCCAAAAAGAAGTGTTCAATAGTTCATATTAATGTTATATTAAATGCGCAAATATTGGCAGATTCGCCTCGCATCTGAATAATATCAAGAAGTTTTTTTTAAAAAAAGAAGTGACAAATTAAATTCAGTAACGTTACGAGATTTTTTTGTGTGCCGTGTGTATTGCAGGAGCTAATGCAAAAACTTGTGGATCAAACCAAGTGACGTGCAATTGGGGAGGTCTATGGCTAGCAGTAAACTGCAACAGGCTGATAGTGACTTACAGGCAGTAACCTTGGCCGCTGAGAGGACCACCGTTATGAAAGCTATTTTCAAGGAGTAGAATTAGCGGAAGAGATAAGTGCCGCTAATTGTACGCTTCATTGCTCAAATATGCCGTCTTTTACACATTACTATTTAAACAGTGTATTCTCATATCTAGCCAAACTAGGAATAGTAGAACATATACAAAGCCACTAAGCTGTTTAAATCTCGGAACAAAATCAAAGGTATCATATATTTTAATGTCCACATTCTCTGTGATGTGGACCAGGTAGTCCGGGCCTAATTACCGCAAATGTCCATATTACAAAATCCATTTTTCTTCAACTCACTAGCCATATACCCATTGCTTTCTGAGGTTATTCTAATAACGATGAGATTAGATCTACAAAACGGTATAATTTGTGCTTAAAAGCATAATTAATACAATAATAGAAAGTAATATTCGCACATATCTTACGTAAAGTAATTTCCAGATCTGTGGTCTATTAATCAGCTGATAAACCAAAGATCCAACTCAATGCAAATATGTGTGTGTGTGTGAGTGTGATGAGTATAATTATTTTTTCTGTGTTAATTGTAAGACAACTTACACGTAATGTAATAGACAACTACTACATTACGTTTTGTAAAACAGTTCTCGGACTAGAAATATGTCCCGTGTCGCGGTGATTTAATACAGATTAATGAAACACACAGACAGTTCAGAACACAAAATGTGAGTATCGATCTTCTCAAGTCTTCAGTACAATGGATTACAAAAATAAAACTGGGTTGCTGGTAAAATAAAGAACGTATGATTTCAATTTCCAGTTTAATAAAAGAGAAACATTCAGATCAGTTTTGCCGTTAACTGATAGGTAGTTCTTCATCAACTACGAGGAAGTATTTAAATCTATTCTTGTTAAATACACATTTTGGAATATCTTTACCGATAAAAAAATTTTGCCATGGAAATAAAAAGAAACATCTCGTGTAAAGTAACATTAAAAAACTTAAAAATTTAAATAACTTTGGTTCAAAATTAAGTCGTTAATAATATATTCTAAGTTCAAAAACTTTACGTTTCGTTTGATGTAACCAATTTCGAAAGTAAGGCCTACTAGCGGTAACAAGTTTACGTCTAGAATTAGTGGGAGGCTCCAGTAAACTTGATCAACTAAAGTTCTGTCATTAGTGAAGGCAAAATTTCCACAGTACTTTAGTGAAAATTGCGCGGTACTTATTTAATTTAAATATTAAATATGATTGAATAAACTGAGCGTAAAATTTGTGAGTCGGATTTGTTAGAGTTAAGGTTCGATTCTCATAGAAATATGAAATTTAAACAAATCAATTGTTTATTTAAAAAACTACAAAGTTCTATTAAAAACAAGTGTATATCAAAAAACTGTAAGACTTTCGAATATCTAATAAGTACAATGTATAAATTTTCAAAATGTTTCTATTGCCTAATGGCAAGTGGCGCAGTCGAAATGTATACGACTGCTGTGCTTGAAGTCTAGGGTTCGATTCCCGGGTCAGACCAAATCTTTGCGTGACTTGCAAATATTTGTATCGAAGTTTTGGGTGTTTTCTAGCTATAATATGTATGTATTTACAAAAACAGACTCCAACTTCCAAACTCCGAGCTGTTATTAAGTATTTTCCATAATCAAAAAAACCCAATAACACTTTTGGCCCGACCCAGAATTTAAAACAAGACCTCTTAATCGACAGTCACATACGTTTGCGCACCCACTTGTGCACTATAATATCTCCTGCGTAGTTGACTGGTTATCGTTGAGATCGACTAGGAGAACATCGTCATCACCATACACAAAAAAAAATGTATTTATATCAATAGTCTAATAGCCAGAACACAAGCTCTGCTTAGCTTAGGACTAGATGGCGTGGTGTGTTATATGTCCGTAATATTTATTTATTTAGTTCCTCCACTTCATCACATCATTCTCACCACATAAACTAGTTGTCAATATATTTGAAGACACTCACTTCTTGATGACTATTACCGGGACAGACTCAACTTGCTCTCGGAAGCATGGGCATGAACAAAGCCAACTTTCATACTCTGGGGGGGTCTTTTTAACAATTTATTCGAAGAACTCAACTGAAGAAAATCAAACCCAACACTAGACTAACGAAATAATCATAATCAATATAAATTACGCCATTAGATTCAACGAAGATCAAATTATTATGCTCATAACAATATTCTTCTCTGTTATTGAATATACAACTTCTCGTTACGCAGCCTATGGCTACCGATCAAAGTCGAAAACCCTTAGACTAAAAGTTTATAAACCACAAGCTTCCTTCAAGAACATCATGAGCTTAGCTATAGAAAGCTGCCTTAATAAAGCGAAGAGAGCGAATGTGTTTAGTTTAGTTGGTGGATTAATAATGCATGCATTAGCTAGCGACTGCCGGTGCGTGCCGAAAGGATTAAGTGTCGGATCAGTGCAAAATGAAAGTATGTCGGGCACCTCTTTAAGTCCATCAGAGTTGAGATAAGGTTACATTTCAAAGGCTTGCTTACTTAAAAATTGATTAAAAGATGATTTGTTAAAAGCATTCGTGTATATATCTTTAGCTATCTGTGGCTGGACAAATAGAACGGAGTTCTGNCCCGGGAGGACGATCTCCACTCGGACCCGATCCGCCGCCGGCGAACCGGGCGGCGGAGGCGCGCCTACCAGCGCCTCATGCCGCCCTGAGTGTGGCCTCGGATGGGCGGGACGGGTTTTCCCCCCCATCCGCTTAGAGGCCACCCGCGAGGGGGGGCGACGTAATGCGTGTGCCGTACGTCGCCCACCTTAAGAGATTAAAATAAGAAGATGGTGCCCGCTTCAGTGCGGGCTGGCGCTGGGAGGGGTCCGGATGGCGTGAGAAAGCGGTTCCTGGATCCCTCCCTTCTCAGGCGCAGAGTGGCACACCGTGGTGGTTTAGTGGGTAGTCTGGCTGGTGTCAATCAGGAGTCCCACACGAAGCGAAGCCCCTGTACCCGCAGGGGGGGAGCGAAGTGCGTAAAGGCATTCCACCACGTCAAAAAAAAAAAAAAAAAAAAATGGGTAGTAGACCACTAATATTAAGACTGATATTTTTCTTGAAAATACTTGCATATTATCGTAGAAAACACCCAAACTCCTAAACAAATATTTGCAGGTCATACAAACATTTTATCCGACCCAGGAATCGAACACGAGATCTCAAGCACAGCAGTCGCTTACACTACCACTGCGCCACCGAGGCAGTTAAAGCTTATAGAATATCATAATATTTTATGTCGTATTATTAATTGCTGACTTTGATAGTGCTTGCATATATTTACCAGACCGGATAATTAACCAAGTATAATTAAAAAATACGTAATTAAGGATTTTTATTACGGATCTTTTATCGGCGTTTTCCATCACTTTTACAAATGCTTTTATATTTGAATCTGGATATTCTGATTATAAAAGATCAAAGCTTTTACTAGAAAATTTTCGTCTCGAACAAGATGTTTAATAGAATTTTTTTTCTTTATAATATTTCTATGGGTAATTAATGGTGGCTTCTGTTTACTTATAAAACTTTCCGAACTAGGCTTAGTACAACACAGACTTTCAATTTACTGTTCAAATATTACTTTTCTATTCTAAAAATACAAGACGTGACTTTTTTATATCACAGGGAATATTGGAGGCTAAAAGCACTCTTTCCCTGTAACGTAATAGGGCTCAAAGATAGCAAAGTATATTTGACTTTTAGTACCCAAAATGTGGTTACCAAACACCTGATATGAATACATATCTATTTTTTTTTATAAATAAATACATGCATATTATAGATAGAGACCGGAGGCCCAATAATGCAGAAGCATCACCAGACTGCCATGGTGTGGGTCACCATGCTTTTGTCATTGTTGCATTGTCTGCATCCGCAATGAGTATGGTGACCACCACTCTTGAATTCTGCTTATGATTACCATCTGGCAGAGTAGAATCATTTTGGCAAGACCATACATAAAAAACACCCAAATCCAAATATTTGAAGATCATACAAATATTTGATCCTACCAGGAAATCAAACCCGAGACCTCAAGCACAGCAGTTGCATACGCTACCACTGCGCCAACGAGGTAGTCATTTACTATCAGGACAACTCTCTGGAGCTTGCAATCATCTATCATAAAAGCAACACCCGTCACACAACATTAGTCTTGAGTACAATCTTGAGTCTTGAAATCGAACCTACAATCTCTGGTTTACCAAAATTCAAGTCACCAGTCACAGCGAGGTCAAAACCACCTTTCAAAGGAGAGATTTTTATCCAGCTATGGGCTTTTAAAAGCTGTTGAAGTGATAATGTGAATTCAAAAGAATAAACTTAGAATAGAAGTTGTAAATCTTTCCATTATCCCAATATTGGATATTGAAAATAAATGTGTACGGCCGTACAAAGACCCACAACACTAAAAAGTATTTGATATTAAAGAGATTCTTTTGTCAAAGACTATTTTTGTACTTATCGTATTTCTTTTATTTGAGTTTTTTCTTTTGTTTATTCACAGCTCGAAACAAATTCATTTAGTCTACTCCATCAGCTTGTCAATTATTTTTGTTAACAATAACCTGAAATGATTTTCTACATCTAAACTCAGTGCTATTTATTTAACCACAGACTTATAGCCACTAAGGTTATAAATACATGTAAAACTACTCTCGATATTTATTTAACATAGGCAATGGGAATAAACAATGAATAAATTAATAAAAGACTATATTACATATGTTTCATATTTTTGCAATGTTTTGTCTAAAACATTTAATAAATTTAAGTAAATTTTGCAGTTCATGAATGAAGACTGCTTTAGGCACTTAGTCCGATCGTGCTCCATGTTTAATTGAAGTATATATAAAAACTAAAAAATAATACGCAGATTTACGCGTATATTTTGACAACAGAATTATATACAATAACTGTACATAGTAAACACACTATGTATAGTTATTGTCTTTTGCAATTCAGAGTTCAAGTGTACAATGAATAATAAAAAACGGACCAAGTACGAGTTTAATAAATAAATAAATATAAATATGTTCAGACATTTTAACACACAACTCCATCTAGTCCTAAACAAAGCAGAGCTTGTACTATGGGTACTAGACAACTGATATTAATACTTATATACTTTTTTTGTAAATACATACATATTATACATAGAAAACACCCAAACTCGGAAACAAATATTTTCAGATCATACAAACATTTGGTCCGACTCAGGAATCGAACCCGAGACCTCTAGCACAGCAGTCGCATTCGCTACCACTGAGCCACAGAGGCAGTCAAAAAAAGTCAAAGGCAGTTTCCTGTGGGGTACAGCAAAGAACCAGAGTCCCTTTCATTTAGAAACAAAAAAACCTCAAAATATGAAAAATAATAATTTTTACGTCAGCGGAGCTGCAAGTATTTAACGGTAATAAAAGAAAGGGAGGTGTTAATTTTAGTAGTCAGATCTTTACATATAGGTATTATTATATGTTACATCAACAACCCATAATGTCAAGCTGCTGGGCTCGGGTCTCTCCTCAGGAGAGGGCTAAGGCGATACGTCTCCATGTCGGCCGAGTGCGGGTTGGGGACTAGCAATACAACGTTGTGGCTACATAATCTTGCCAACGGATGTTTTAAGCCGTCCAAAGGCCTTCAACTATTATAAAATTGATCTTTCCACGAGTGTATATGTGGAGTAGTGGTGAGTCTCAGCTATATTGTAGGTGATGAGCTAGCAGGGTCATAATGGTGTGGTTGGGGCATCTGGTGGCATAATGTCCAATGATAGCTTTGTGACATGGCGAGTTAGCGTCGCCATTAAATAAGTGCTTTATCCTGGCAGAGGGAAGCAGCCTGCCAGCCTTTCACCGGGTGAACCTCACGACGTGGAGAACAACTGAAGGAAGAGAACACCCACAGGCGGCTACGGAAATCGTTATAACCGTCTGTTCACTGCAATCATCAATCCGTCGTTGCTGTCGTGTTGATAATTTCTGTTACTATAAATGTGAATGTACTTTCTTTGTTACGCTTTTACTCGAAAACTGCTCAACCGATCGTCATGAAACTTTGCACACATATTCTTGGAGGTATTAGAAGTATACACACACATAGGACTTACTTTTTATTAAATAAATCAATTTTAAAAATATTATGATATCAATCAATTGACAACCCATAACGTCCCACTGCTGAGCTCGGGTCTCCTCTCAGGGGAGGGTTAAGCCCATACATCCCCACGCTGGCCAAGTGCGGGTTGGGGTATTATGCTATAAATCCTTTTAAACTTTAAATAACTGACAAACGAAACAATCGACCGCGAGTTCCCAGCGCTTTAACAATCAATCGCTGATTTTACCAAGTGAGCTATTGTTACTAAAATAATTAGAAAATTTGTTTGGCTGCTATTGTGCTAACTATTCCATATTAATTGTGTTTAAACGAGCTACCGTGAATTAAAAAGTGTTTGTGTAGAAGAACAATAAATACGCCTACATTTATCTTGAGCAACTGTTTTTATTCATCTGAACCAGCAGTGCTCAAGAGTTGGTATTATATGCTACTCTTTTCCGTAATTAAACTTGTTTTGGTACTCCGTGCTTATAACTTGTATATTATCAGCCCTCAACAACAAGCCGTCCAGTCAAAGAGGAGGCCAGATTACATAAGCTAATGAGAATCAACATGTTAATTAGTTTCAACGCGATAAATTAACTACTGGTTACTACCTGGTCCCAGTATCTATAAGCGTTATAAACTCATCATCTCAACCAAAAAGGTCCAGCTGGATATGTAAGCCTCCCCCTAAGTCCGCCAAAATCGGTTCTATATAACCTGTATCGAACTAATTTCATACAACAATCTTAGCATAATAATTATTTTCGACCAGGTTGCACTGACCATGGTCGGACTGTCAGGCAAATCAAATGTATGTAATTACTTTTAAATAAGTGATTCCGTTAAATAATAATATAATAATTATTCATTAATTAACAATATTAATAATTTAGTAATAATTTATCCTCACAGAAAACCGTGGTGAAATAGCGCCTGCGCTGTGTTTCACCGAGTGAGTGAGGATACCGGGATTCGATGCAGTCTCTCTTTAAGACCCTTTTTATTTCAATAACTATCGGTCCTTTGTGCAAATGTGACCTGCTTTCACTTCAGCTTACTGATTCTTCAAGCTATTTCATTTCTCTGCCTTCATTACAAACTATCTCCTTCAGAGAAAATACCAACGTATCCAAAAAAGAGATAGTAAAAAAGCAATCTTTCCAAAAAGGCTAAGATTAGGTCATTTAAAAACATTATACATCTAGTTTAGTGTATAGCCTTATATCCTTGACGACACGGAACCAGAATACTGATGGATTTCAAAAATACTAACGTAATTCTCTATGTAGTAAATATAGAAGAAATGGACGGATTACTATTCAAGATTGACGTCAAATATCGGGTAAAAGAAAATGTTTGACTCATGCTTACTATCTTCATCGTAGAGCGTATCGCATGAAGGACATTTAGCGCCAGATTCGAAATGAAGTTATTTTTTTGAGCGTCTGTGCGATAACTGTTGACTTTTTCTAATTCCACACATAGTTTCTGTGAGATTTTAACATATTTTGTATATTATATATCAATGAATGACCTCCCATGTTACAAAACCCAATTTAACTTATATTGGTCGAAAAAAACACGTTCAAAACACTCGCACGTTAATTAAAACTTTTTTTAATGGTGTATATGTAAAAATTAATATATGCTGACTTTAGGTTTTACTTTTTTCGGTTCGATCTAAAATTGTGAAAATGGAACATTGGTTACTATATATACATTTTCATTTATAGTACTTCTTCTATTTTTAAGAATAATAGTATATTCTAAAAAATATATCGCCTGTCGACTGAAAAGAATATTTTTATTTTAGTTTCTTTAGTTTTATTAAAAAAAGATAACTCCCGCTCTAGGAACAAATCTTGCGTCTCGGGGTACTTTACAATCATACGGGCACCAGGATCACCCAGACTTGAAATAACAATTTTTGGATCACAAAAAGTGTAGTCCCGTGTAGGATTTGAACCCACAACACTTGCAAGTAGGAAGCGGCGTGGTGTCCGAGAAACCACTAGGCCATACGTGCAATCAAAATATGATATATTTTATAACGTTTTTATTCGAATAGACCTTATGATAATGAAGGTTGTAGAAATAGAACAACTTGGAAACTACTACTACTTAAATTAGTACTAATATTTTCAACAGAACACGGATATATCCTAGAAAGCTATTTTCTAAGTACGCTGACAAACTTTCAAAACCTCAGTCCTCTTTACCCGTTATTTCAGGCAAGTTTCATACAGAGCGGTTAGAGATTCTTATTGATTAAGCTAATGCTAGTAATTATCGACTACATTTGGTGGAGGGCGCCGGCAGCTATAGCACAGTTTCATACTAGTACGGCTGCCGACGTTAACTTACAAATGTAAGGATTTGTTACAATAGAATTTTCATCGAAATATAGTCCTTCCTACCACATAATTTTATATATATGTTGATGTTGTCGAGGTTAAACGTTAATATACTGAATGTATTGTAATCGGGTCAGATTCGCTTTTCGGTCGAAGGTTAGTTCAGTCTTATTGGATAGTAACAAACAATAATATTAAATAAAAAATATTATGTAGGGTTTGTATGTCAATAATAAACCAGTATCAAGAAGATTCAAAATTCGCGAAAGAGAAGAAAAAGTGAAGAAATAAAATAGGAAATTAAGTTATAATCAAACTGTCAAATTAATTGATAGGATTGATGAAATAAACCAATTCCTTAAATCAATTCAATCGTAAAAATAAATAAATATAGGAAAAAACCTCTACTTTTACAATTTGTAAAAAAAAATGACACAATAATAGAAATATATAGTTTAGAATCAATTATATCTAAAATCGTATTCACTACAATCCTATTAATAACTAGTCCATATAATTAAAAATATGATGTAATCTCTAGAGATAGGCGGCAGCTGCAAAAAAAGTTAATAATAATATGGATCTGGGAGTCCATTAACCCAAGGCAACAAATTAAATGGGAACAATCTACATTACGGCACTGCTGCGAAGTATAAAACGAATATTTTTTTACCTCGAAACGAAACACGCAATTTGTGCCCTGGGAATAAATCTAGACCATAAACAAGCATTTATAAAGTTTTATTTTTACGAGATTTGCCTTCATTTCAATTCAATAAAACTTAATTTTAAAACTCTCACAGTTAGGCGATTCCGATAAATTTATACCACAAAAAATTATAGACCTATAAAACTTTATAGATTTTTTGTAATGATACTAAAACTAAAAAGTTTATATAATGTAGAAAAAAATAACGTATAACGGAAAGTCTCATCTCATATTAGTTAAAACAACTAACCTGCAAAATGAAAGGGTCATCGTTTGTTGTTTCTGCAAATTGGACAGCGCCGACCAGCGATCATAATAATAAAACCAAGAGTTCACTTACACACGTATTAATATTATACACTTATACACTAAAATACACTATACATATTCCACTTTAATATTTATACACTAGTAGTTTATTCTTCTAGGAAAAAGTTTGACGACGTTGGCGACGTTAGTAATCAGATCGTAGCGGGCGTCATAGCCGCTACGCAACGTAGCGTTCTTAGCGGCAGGCGTAGCGCGACTGATGCTTTAGCTACACAAAACTACAGACGGCGCAAGTCCGAAGTTAGGCTGAGTATACAAAAGTTTTTTATACCATATATGATAACAAAGTTATTCAAAATTATTTTTTATTTTATATATATATATCTTTTAAATGCCCTAAATGTTTAGTTTATAGGAGTAAACGTGATGAATTTCCACCCACCATCTTATGATGTTTACGAAAGTTATGACCGAAAAGATCCTAAGCTAACAAGGGATGTCTATTATGTATCATGTTTAGACCAAACACAGAAACCCTAGTGAATATAACACTGCTTTGTAATCTAAACTCTGGCGAATAAAATTAAATGGTTCTGAATTGAAAAGGTTTCAGGAATCATATTATCGGAGAATTTATATTGTCGAATGTTGAGGTTCTACCGAAACTGTAGAGTATATTGGACGGAGTTTTGCGGATTTCTTTTTTGGGTTTCTATTACGAGGTCGGCAGTGAAACTCGGCACATGTAACACGATGTGATCATGAGTGTTTGTGTTCAAAAGGGTATGTACAATTCGGGAAAAGAAAATCACCCCCGGAATTAGGAAGAACCCTTTTATTTGAAAGCCATATATCCATGGAATAGAATGTAAATAGAGTGATGGAAATTCTCTAAAGTGGTCTTTTATACAGTATTAAATGAAATCTATTGAAAGTTAAAATGATTCAAAATATAAATTGACAAATATGAGTACTGGAAAGCGGCTACCCACGTTAAGCAGCCTCTTGCTGAAAAGTTTTAGCTTTTAACTAATTTGATTATGTACTATATAGCTACCACAGGGACGATAATGACTTTTCGAAAAAATTATCGATTTTATTCTACGAAATAAATTCATACATATCGTATCGACTGCTGGCCCATGGACATCAGGACATGGGTTGGGGTATGCTCTTCTGGTATCTTCACTCACTCGGTGAAACAAAGCGCAAGCGCTTGTGATAGTATCGGCTAGCTCACCAATATAGTTTGCCTTATTAAATTGTAATCATAAGTAAAATACTATGACTACACAGGCAGATGACGTTAGGTCTTCTATTAAAAAAAGGGACAAGCAACCCTAATAAATAGTATAAACACTTATTGGACTCTTCACACGAAGAGCCCTGGGAATGTTCACATCTGGTTTAAATAAAACTTGAAGTTTTAAAGTAATGAGATAAAAGACACGATGAACTACTTGCTCCCCCGAGGGGGTTGGGGAGATAAATACTGGCCAAAGTGAAAGCACTTGGGTTAGAACCTCGGTAAATGGAGGTGCTCTGAAAGCAGGCACGTATCGAGTCGATGCGCATTGTCATTATTTTGAGTAAGTTAAAGCCATTGCCACATGGAAGAAAACGAGGTGAGTGGATACTCACCTCGTTTTCTTCACGTTCTTTCTCACGTCTTTCATCGTACCTTGTAGGATAAAGAGTTTAATATTCATTTTGTATACCGGCCTGAGTGTCGTAGTGATTTTTAAATAATTAGATGTACAGCTTTTATTACTAAGCATTGTAACTGATTTTATCATTTGGAGTGTGGGTTGTGTACTTACGTGCTAGGAGCTTTACTGGTTAGATACTCGGGCTTCTGTAGGAGGATAGGCGCTATTGCAGTATGTGTCGCTATGAGAATTTATATTCGATCTTTAAACCGGCTAGGATTATAAATGCCGCCTTAGATATTTTTATACCGGGCACCGTATAGCAGATGGTAATGCACCCGGATGTAAACCATAACTGATATAGTATTTGACCGGCAGTGCACATCGCCAGTTTAAAAAAGCGTTAATTCAGCTAAATCGTGGGTACACAATGGAAGAAATTGATGAAAACTAACCAATTGTAATGTGTTCAATTGGCCATGATCTTTCCCTTTGATCCGGGTGAGGCGTTTAATGCCAGTGGGGGAATTACGAGCCTGGCGACGAATTCCACAGGATAACGCGGAGGAGAGGTGCTATCCCAACACTCTCGTGAGGATTGCTTATGGTGTTAACAAATACGCTACGCCTTGTTAAATAGCCGATTATAGCTGCTCAGGCTAGAGCTCGAAGAGGCAAATTTATTTTTGAGGTTGCATCTCTAGCACCAGTGCGCTCTTTAGTCGATTCGAGTCCGATATAACCACCAATTGATGGTATCTGAGAGTATTTCCGTACAAAAAAGCAGTGTTGTCCACGGCCTCGCCGGGGGTTCCTTAACTTTCGTGGTAAAAAGTAGCTTATGTCCTTTCTCAAAATTCCAAGTATCTCTTTGGAAATTTTATTGAAATCGGTGAAGTGGTATAGCCGTGAAAGCTTAATAAATGACTCAATTAAGCAAATAAGTAACCAGATTATAAGTGAGGGGAATTGGAAAAGGGGATTGAATTTAGGGTCAAAGGACCTCACTCATTCATTTTATATGAAATGCAGACTAACTAGTTCTGTAATTCAACTCAATTTTTTTTAAATTCATATCACAACTCCGGTCAAGCTTGGTCCATATGTGACAAAACGTAATTCTCCCATGATATACAGACTTAATATTTTTCTCGAAAGTTTTGCTATCGTCGTCAGAAACTCATGACAAAAACAAACATGTTTAGCTCACAGATATATATCTGTATACACAACGTGTGTCGTAAAAACATAATAAGGAAGACACTTGTAGATGAGAAGGCAGGCTGTCACACACACACTGGCCGCTATGAGTTCGTCACATTTAGACCTATTACGAACATATGTGAGTCTCATAAAAGGTGCGTTGAGATTATCTATTTAGAACTTTCGCTTATGTTCTGATTAAGAATATGTATGAACCCCTTCAGTCGTAGAAAATGCAACTGCGGTGCTAGAGGTTTCGGGTCGGACCAAATCTTTGTATGATCTGAAAATATCATTTTTAGAGTTTAGGTGCTTTCTAATTATAATACGTAGACCATTACTAAATCCACCTGTGAAGACAGCTAACACATCCTATTTGGCATTAGTGTCATTTTAAAACTTATGAGGTACATTAGGGGTGCGATTTTTTATGTATATCGTGTATTGCACTTCAGTTGTGACAAAATTGGCACGTAAAGAATGAACATATCAATTATAATTCTTTAAATTCGAATGTAACTGGCTGTCTATTACGGTTTTACGTCTAGACCACTTAATCGATTTAGATGATATTCAATCTGACTATATTTTGATTATTTTGGAACTTTATATAACCGTCATACATGCGTGCAGACCTACGTGAAAATGCAAGTAGGTGATATATAAATAATAATAGTTTAGTAATACACATTATCTTCATTCGTAATAAGTATAATGACCACTGCTTTTAAATCCTGCTACTTTGCAACAGGAAGAGGAGTATCACTTTGGCTAGCCCATGTTAAAAAAACCAATTAATATTTCCTTACATAAGCTTAAAATATATCTGAATGTTTGGTGATCCCCACTATAGCGGCGTAGTATATTACTTGTTCACGCCCCGTTTAAAAGACTCGGTTTTATACGTTTTATACTTTATGAAGAGTAAATGTGTGCTGGATAGTAAGTTCCAAGTGCTTTCCAATTTGTGAATTCCGATACTCTTTTGCACGTCAAATTTTCTAGCTCAAACATGGAAAGTCAAAAACTTTAGATGAAAATATACCTATTATTTTCACGGAAATTAACGCGATCACTTATTTAAAGGTATTACGTAACTTTGATTTGCCTTACGTTTTGTCCAGGTTGCACTGGCCGTAGTCACTTTTCCCGTTCACAATTCCCGTGAAAATAATTATTACATCATGAAACGCGAAAGTTTAAAAGCTAGTTTTTTTTTTAAATATTTATGCTGACAAAATGACTCTGCCCTCCCTGATGGAAAGCATGAGCAGAATCCAAGAGTGGTGGTCATCATCCTCAATGCGAAAAAGAACAATGCAGCATGGTGACCCACACTATGGCGGCCTGGGGAGAAGGGGGATGGTGAGGGGGAACGCCCCCTATGGCGTTCGATTGGGGTATGGGCCTCCGGTATCCTCACTCACTCGATGAAACACAGCGTAAGCGCTGTTTCACACCGGTTTTCTGTGAGGCCGTGGTATCACTCCGGTCGAGCCGGCCCATTCATGCCAAAGCGTGGCTCTCCCACGGTGATGAATAGTGAAATATACCTGATGAAATTAAATTTAATTTATTGTGAAATTCATAGAAACTGGAAATTTTACTTAAGAAAACAAACTTTATTATTATATTAGTAGGTACCACTATTCCACTGTAGTGTGCGCTACCACTTAGGTTCCAACTTGTGAGAATGAATGCCCTGCCGCTGGCAACCGTGCGGTCTGTCGTAAATCGCTCTGATTAGATTAGTTCAGATTACTGTCTCTAGATTTTGAAGTGATTCACCTGAAGAAAAATCATTAAGCAAAAGTAAGAGGAAGATGGTTCAGTCGAATTAAGTTCTTTATAATGCTAATAATAATATACCCTCATACATCTTACATAGGGCGTCAGAGCCTGTAACATTACAACCAGATTGTTATATATATATATATATATAACAACCAGATTGTTATATATATATATATATATATATATATATATATATATATATATATATATATATATATATATATATATATATATATATATATATATATATATATATATATATATATATATATATATATATATATATATATATATATATATATATATATATATATATATATATATATATATATATATATATATATATATATATATATATATATATATATATATATATATATATATATATATATATATATATATATATATATATATATATATATATATATATATATATATATATAAGTACATATATCATTTTCCTAGACTGGATTATTCCTATGATTGATTGGGGTCCGCTACTAATTCAACCGATTTTACTTAAATATAAGTTTTTCTTCAGTGCTACTGGCATTTCGAAGGTTAAAATATTTGTCAGTGTATTTGAGAGCACTGACTTCCCAGTACCAATTGTCAAAGGTGTTCAAGACAACCGGGACCAATGGTTTAACGTGCTCTCCGATGCACGGGCGAGAAACATCGCCGTCTTCCATACTCCGGGCTGTTATTAAGAGTTTCTTGTAAGAAAAACCCAACAGCAGTTCGACCCAGAAATCAAATCCAGGACCTCTTGATCTGCAGTCACTCACGCTAACCATATAATAGACCAACGAGGCTGTCACATAAGTACATACATATTTTAGATGAATTACATCCAGATACAAATTAAATGATTCTGCTTATCGCACAATATTTGTCCCGGGTGAAAATCGAATCCACGACCTGCAGTTTAACAGTCAAGGCATTAAACATTAGACCCACGGGTCAGTCAAATAAAATCACGTCTTTGGTATAATTTTACTAACTTGACATTTATTCTCAAACGCATGTATTGGCACAACTTAGCTACTTTGTTTACATGCTTCGTCATGGGTGAAGAAAAATAAATAAGAAATATCATATCACTATCGCTACTTTCGGCTATCAAACCACTAAGAAATCCATAATTCATGGATCAAAAGGAGAGGAGAGCGCATACCTATTGTGATTTGTCGAGCACCTATTTGTCTTCATAATTTTTGAGAGAACATTTAGTTACGTATTTTGAGTTACAGTTGCAATAATTTCCTTTAACATTTTGATGTATTATTTCTGTAACAATGAAAGGCTACTTCCAAGATTTTTTTACAGGACTAGAGGCAAATGGGGAGACCGATCATCTGACAGTAAACGACTACTGCAAACCTAAAAGTCTGCAAGTTAGGATTCACAAATGCTTTTTTTATGGAATCGTGGGCAAACGAGCACACGTATCGTCTGACGGTAAGCGATTACCACTGCTCATGGATACCCACAATACCAGAGGCGTCACCAGTGCGTTGCCGGCCTTTGAGGGATAGGAAGGGGAATGGGGGGAGGGGTCGGGGTATGGAACTCCGGTATCCTCACTCAATCGGTGAAACGCAGCGCAAGCGCTGTTTCACACCACGGGGCCGTGGTATCACTATGGTCGAGCCGGTCCATTCGTGCCGAAGCGTGGCCACGCTTTGTCAGTCTTTATAGAACGAATAGGTTTTTTTCATTGAAATCATCTCGATCTGATTTGTTTTAATAATTGCTTGTGAGAAGTAGGTGTAAGTTAATCACCATAGTTATATTAAAGCAAGTAAGTAGTAATATAAGTAAGGATGATCCACCACGGTCGGTATTTTTAAGTTAAATTTACTAAAAATGAATCTTAGCTAGATTGATTTTTCGCCCCTGAAACCCCTTGCATACTAAATTTCATCAAAATCGTTGGAGCCGTTTCCGAGATTCAGATTATTATAAAGTATATACACAAGAATAGGCATAATGACTAATTTTGAACAAGCTCGGTGGTGTCATGGCGTCTGTTTATGTAAGATGCCACATCACTATATGTCAAACAGTGTCAATTATAGCTCTTCAAAACATTAATCACTATTAATGTTAAACTCATTTTGTTCGGATAAAATCGACGATCACTATCGTCGATTTTATCCGAACAAAATAAGTTTTACACATAAGTAACATAACTCGCTCCGATTGGTGTTCAACTTAATATGGCAGATTTCTGTATTTTGTAGTTTCATTTTTGTTAATAACCTTTTAATCTCGGTCTTAATATGAAAGTTAATACGATTTTTATGAAACCCATTTTATCAGATAAATACAAACATTTTAGGGATTCTTTAAATTATTAGATAGGTATATATCGTAAAATATAGAAAATAAACTCAACTAGAGATATTAATTTTAGATTTGAAAAAAAATTGTATACATTCCACATATGTAAACATGAACAACCTGTTACGTACTATGTACTTATATACTTACAAAGATATTGTACATGTGGAACTTTAGAATCGTCTTCAAATGGAATTATTGTTTAAATAATTTCAATCATACTCCGTTTATCACCATTACATCTACAGTTAACCCTATTGAAGGTAATCCATATAAATCCAACAAACACTATACAGAAACACATGCATCTCGCTCTGATAAACTCACCTATATTTGTTTAGGACAAAAATGTTTAATTTGAAGATAATTTGTTTGAAGAGGACGAGTCTTAACAACAACATACATACCATTATTTATGCAAGTGTGAACATGCATAAATAATACATACAATCACAATACACACATCACATATATATATTTGTACATATGACGTACGTATAAGTAGGGCTCAACCCCCAATGGGACCATATTATTTAGATCTGCAAATTGTTGTTCTAAGTCTGGATCTTCTTGATGATGTTTCGTTTATGTTTGTAAAGTCCTCTGTAATATAAGAATATTTTAGGAGTTGCCATTTAAATTAAAAAATAAATTTTTTATTTAGAATTTGGTTCACAGAGCTGGATAAAAGGTTTCATCATTTTTTAAATAACCCTGCTGCTTAAATGTAACTCACAATCACATAATTTCTTCATAAGTTACAGTACATGTCTTCTGATGCATACGATCGTATGTTTTTATGATTAACAGTTTTCTTAGTAGCATAAAAACTTGTACACTAGTGAAGTTGCTTTTCTGTGTTCCTCTCCGTCTGTATATTGCGCTTTCACGGCCAAATCACTATATCTTCACTATATCAGTCTTGAGGATGAAGATAAGATAAATTTNTTCTAGTTATGGTATTTATTTGTGTATGTATGTATTTATTTTTATTTTAGTAAGAGTATGTGTATATGCATCTATGTATTATGTGTAGTTTATGGTAAGTATATATATGTATGTGTATTTAAAACCTTACAAATAAACCTAATTGCACCTACTTCCTATTTTCTCTGCATCACCTAAAGGTTGACTGGTAGAGAATGCCTTAGGCATTAAGTCCGCCAATGTACGTTAAGTGCATGATGTATAATAAATAAATAAATAAATAAATAAATAAGCTACTCTTTATTGCAAAAACCGACACAGGCACGGGCGGCTATGTCAGGCGGCATGAGTGGCTTATATCTAACTGATATTAAAAGCTGTTGATGGAATATAAATTCAAATAACAATAAAAAATCCCATTCTAAGTGTTAATAAAAATATCGCCAACCGTGGTAGAGCCACGCTACAGCACGAATGGGCTGGCTCGACCGGAGTGAAACCACGGCTTCACAGAAAACCGGTGTAGAATAGCGTTTGCCCTGTCTTTCACTGAGTGAAAAAAACCCCTCCCCATCCCCCAAAGACCGGCAACGTACTTGTGGCGCCTCTGGTGTTGCGGGTGTCCATGGACAGCTGTAATCACTTTCCATTAGGCAATACGTATGCTTGCCCGCTATTGCTTTAAAAAATAGATTTTTACACAGTGTGATAAGTGAATAGTAATAAAAGCGTGGTAAAAACAACATCGAAAAGAATCCTGTTGTCGCCCGCAAGTTTCATAAATAGTACAATAGCGCCGTCAACTGAGAATTGGCAGGCTTTGATTGTTAACTATTGAACAAACAACAATTTAAAAACATTTTTTATTTCAATATTCGGCATTGAAAAATACAAAAACATTTTTCGTGAATTGTTTACATTTAACTGAAGTTATTGTTTGTAGTTTACTGTGGAAGAGTCACGCTTCGGCATGAATTGGCCGATTCGACCGGGGTGATACCACGGCCTCACGGAAAACCGGTGCGAAACAGCGCTAGCACTGTGTTTTACCGAGTGAGAGACGATACCGGAGGCCATAGGCCCATAAGCCAATCCCTCTCCCCATCCCCATCCTCCTCCCCATCCTTTAAAGGCAGACCACGCACTTCTGAAGCCTCTGGTGTTGCCAATGTCCATACCATCATCATCTACTTCTTTCTGTGATGAGATGGCAACCAGTTAATTAGCTATTTCTGCCAATATTAAGTATTTTGAGTCTTCAAATCTCTAGTCTTATCGTGATCGTCGTGATGAAATTAATGATATAAAATATAAAAAATAAGGATGAGATAAAGTTTTGACCCCACGTAAACTTGTTACAGAATAGAAGGAATTTGGTACACATTAGTAGTTAGTTACACTATCTCCTATGCCGCTATCTCCTATTATCAAATCTAGTACTGCCGTCATAAGGGAAATGTATAATAAAATCAGATTTTTCAGCAATATCAAATGAAAACAGTTAACCACTATATCAGCTATATTTGTAAAGAAAATATAATCAGGAGAAAAAAAAACTATTACAGGAAAGTTTTAAGCTGGATGAAGGACGGCAACGCACTTGTGACACCTTTGGTGTTATGGGTGTCCATGGGCGTCCATAAACGCTCATCATCAGGCGATGCATCTGACCGTTTGCCCCTATACTATTTTTCTAAATAAACCTTTTTTTCTTTAACTAAAAACGGTTTCCATTGTCCTACTATATATTAAAGATTGAATACATATTATTTATAGTTATATATAGTAACATACTATACTATATTAAAGTTTAAGTACATAGGATATTGCTTTACATTTGATACAAACCAAACAATGGCGGAAAACATATTATTTTTCCTGAAGCTGCATGTATTGATATATTCAGAAGGCCATTTAGCATTTAAGTAAATATTAAATAAGCCGAGATATGATAGTATTTCTCAATGTCGTTGTACATTTATCGTAAGAGCTGGCAAACAGATGAAGTTAGGCAACGTTCCAACTTAAGACTCTATAAAAGCAGAGACAGTTTACACTGCACTTGAACAAAATTTTAATCAGGAACATGCTGTAACAGATATATAGCATAATTTTAAGAGAAGCCTAGTTATCGATTTTTTGTAAATCTTTTACGAAAACTTTTATATGACTCTATCGACCTATGAAGCTGAATAGTTTTGATAAATTGTTATTTGAAGAAAACGTTTGATTCTCATCAATTCCACCATCATTTTATTTAAATACATTTATATAATGGTAGGGTTTTCTGTATAATAGGTAGCTTAGAAGAAACATTACAAACTACTATTTGGATAAACTTCTCTGTGTTCATTATTGCAGTATAGACCCATCTCTATCGTTAAAAATTACCTAGTTTTAGTAAGCTCAACTAAGTTAAAAAAATGTTTTCGGCACTGTGTAACTATTTTTTGTAAATCTTCTTTAATTTCATAGTATTTAAAAAAATTGCAAAAACTTCAAGAAGGAAAGAATTTTATTTTTTACTATAAATAAATAAATATTTTCTGAAATTTTAACACACATCGCCATCTTGTCTCAAACTAAGCAGAGCTTGTACTATGGGTACTAGACCACTGATATTAACACATATATACTTTTTTTTTATAAACACACACATATGATACATAGAAACACCAAAACTCCGAAACAAATATTTGCAGATCATACAAACATTTGGTCCGACTCATGAATCGAACCTGAGACCTCTAGCACGGCAGTCGCATACGCTACCACTGCGCCACCGAGGCTGTCAAAATATAAAATACAATATAAATTAAATAATCAAAATATAAATTATACTATACTTTCCAGACATAAAAAATCTCAAGCTTACTTAGGGAAATCATTCAAGCTTGTAACACTGAAAATTGCCAGAGCGATAGGGAATCGAGCGTGTCATCCAACCGACAACGTAATGCTATGTCGCCTCTCGTATACGAAAAAAAACATTTTGAAAATAGAAGCCAGGTTTATACCTTTGTTTGTTATTTTATCTGCTTGTGAGCAGAGTGTTGTGTGTTTGGGACGATTCTATGACGATCTATACGAATGTATGACGTACAGGAGAAATCACATGAAATAGTAGCATCGCCTTTTGCATTTATGTTGAGTATATTTATTAAGTTATTGTGTGAACTTGATATGAAGTGATATTGATATGAACTTTCATTATATCGATTTCACTTCAAATGGTGGATACTTAGAGCTTAGGTGGCTGATATCTTTTGATTTTTGAGTTTATAGCAGGTGTTAAAAAAGTGTGCTCTCTGCGTTTAAAATAAACTTTTTGTAATATAGTCGTTACATTATTTTATTCAAACAAGGTCAGAAAAAATGTATCTTCAAGAATTAATATACTTATTGATGTAGAGACCTAACAATTCAGAGCCAGGAATAATACTCAAAAATCAAAACTTTAACAAGTATTAAAGGCGTCATAAAACTTCTGAGCCTCAATTTTCTTTAAAATAACATGAATTTGTGTTGAAAAGGATGTACCAAACCAAATACACACATCTTTTTCTCATTTGTACGGCTCCGGGAAATGCAACTTAGGCATTGTTCCAAAATATTCAATGAAACAAACAACTTACAGCAGAATTGCCAAGAGCTATTTTCTTATCTTTGTAGGTTCTCGTTAGTTTCATACTTATGTATATTTTTTACTTTTTAAATTAAATAAACAAGTAATGAATATTCTTTTCACGTGTTTTGCAAGCAGTTTTTGAGACATTTTTATTAATTATTGTGAATATTCCCACCGGGACAAGTATTTTTTTAATGTACACGATCATTTTCGCTTTGTTTGGCTAAAGTTTACATATAATGAGTATGTGCTTGTAAATGTGTGTCTTTGTCGTGGTGTTAAAGTAGAGTGAGCTCTGCCTGACTTGGGATCGAAAGACTGTGTGTGGAATGTTTTTTTTATGGAATATGGGGCAACGAACAGATGTATCGCCTGATAATAAGCGATTACCGCTGCCCATGGACACCCGCAGTACCAGAGGCGTCGCAAATGCTTTAATAAACAATAATTAAAATATATTATTATTAAAATTAATATTGTTAAGGCTTATTACACGTTTTGAGTGATCAGTTAATTAAAATAAATTATGATAATTAATTTTAGTATAAATAATTATAGGTGGATTTAGTGAGAAGGCTTGAAGGTTTCCTCGTTAGTCCAGTGGTATCAACAGCTGTGTATTATACTTAACAGGTCAAAAGCAATCCACTCAAACTCATATAATCCATTTTGCAATATAAATGTCATTTACCAATACTATCATGTATAAATGCCTATTAGGGCCAAAGCACACTAGCTACTTTTAGCATCGACGATCGGCAACTATTCGCTTTTAGAAGATAAATATGGCAACCGAAATCGCGATGCAGCATGATTGCGGGATTTTGATACTGCGATCGAACGAGAGTCGCTAAAACTCGATGCAGCATCGATGCAGTCGCAAGTTCACCAATCGCCGATGCTAAAAGAAGCTATGTGCTGTGCCCCTTAGTGTAAAGAATAATTTCCTAACAGATACGAAAATATTTATAAAAATCTTATGTGTATTTAGGTATATGCAGATATTATCCCGTGGGTATCATAAGAAACAATCAAAGGAGCAACCTACACATGACATTGAACCCAAAGAGAACAGACCAACCTGGTTATCCAGCTGGCGGGTATAGTGTCCACGCTTCGGCACGAATTAGTCGGGTTGACCGGAGTGATACCACGGCCTCACAGAAAACCGGTGTGAAACAGCAAATGTGATGTGTTTCACCGAGTGAGTGAGGATATTGGAGGGCCATACCCCAATCCCCCAAAGGGCGGCAACGCACTTGTCACAATACGTCTGCTCGTTAGCCCCCTATTTCAAACAAAACCTCCTTTCCAAGAAAAACGCTAAGTCTCTCTGCGTCATGAAATGAAATAAAAAGAAATCATTTATTCTGCAATTAGGTTTAATAAACACCTAATTGCAGAGTAAATGATTGCATTTCATTTTCGTTTCATCCGATGTTTACTGGTATGCAGTCTGCCAATACATCGAATAAACATGACGCAAAAAGAAAATAACAAGTGTTTTCTCTACCCAAATCAGTTTCATTTTAATCTTGTTAAAATGATGTCCATTTCGAGTTGTCGTTTAAAAAATTAATGGTTATTGAAAACGAAAGATTTGGCAACTGAAAATGTGTCAAGTTCACAAAAAACAATTTTGTCTCGGTACAAATTTGTACTGCAGTAATATTTATGACTTAAGTCACTAGGATTATTGCCAAAATATTCTGTCTCCAAGGCCGTTTACCAATATCTACTGTTGAAATATTTTCTGAATATTTATGCAGTTAGTCTATAGGTATGCAAAAATCGCTATATTTACCATGTACATCATTGTAAGAATAGTAAGCTGAAAACTAAGTAGCTATAATTAGATCCTACTTATCTATTCATGGACAACATTCATCATCATCATCACCATCATCAACAGCCTTTAATAGTCCACGGCTGGAAATAGACCTGTCCTAAAAACGATTATTAGTTATTGTTCTTATTGGGAAAAAAAATTGCTGCATAAATAAATGACAAAATACATTTCATTAAAATAAATATCACATAACATATCGGAAAATTCACATATTGAAGCTTTTTAACCCCCGACGCAAAAAGAAGGGTGTAATTATTTTGACATCGATGTCTGTCTGTGTGTATGTGTCTGTTTATGGCATAGTAACTCTCAAAAGGGTGGACCGATTTTGATGTGGTTCTTTTCATTTGAAAGCCAATTTCCTTGCGGTGGTTCTTAGCTATGTTTGGTAAATATCGGTCAAGCAGTGTAGGAGTATCAGCTCTTTTCCAAAATAATGTAAGGCATTTCTGGCTTATGATCACTCGATTATGTGCTTATGTAGGGGTTTTTAAATTTTTAATTTTAGTTTGTGTACTACTACTAACGACTTAGATCAGATAAAATATTGCATTTAGATATTAGAATTGCAATCGCAGACGCCGCAGCAGTAGACCATGATAGACTGATGATGACGAAATATCTTAATTTCTACTGATCAAATGTTTTTGAATATTTAAAAGACTTACTTATCACAGCGGCTCCGCACGCTTATATCTCATATATCATAAAAAAGTGTAATAGCTGTAAATTTCCATTCAAATCCGTCCAGTAGTTTTTGCGTGAAAGAATAATAAACGTACCTACATCCTTACAAACTTTCGCATTTATAATATAACTTAATATGCTACGAACTATTGCTATTGAATCATGTCTTTAGGTGTATGTGTACGTCGCTGTATCGGTATTTTCATTAATTATCAAAACTATTCACAATATGACCAACAGTTTAATCATCTATTAGATTAATTAATCTATCTATCTATATATGGACATCCATAAGTGGGAGAGAAATGACTAAAGGCCTAGCATCGCTGTAAATACACCTTTCTCAAGACAAGACTATTACTGTCAAACATATGTATGAGATAGAATAACTAAGAGTGTATAGGAAATGAAAACAGAGCTAGTCAGAAGGAAAGAACTATATATAACAATAGCTCCAACAACTCAGAGTCGAATACCCGTAACTAAAACATACCGCTACTGGTAAAATTCTTTTTTTTTTTACAACTCCCGCATTATGAATATAATTTCCTGTGTCTCGAGGATCTTTACAAACATACATGAAACGGACACGAAGTACACCCAGACTTAGAACAACAATTTATGGATCACACAAAGTGTTGTCCCATGTAGGATTTGAACCCACAACACTTGGCGCATTAGGAAGGAGTATCGGTGTGGCACCACTGAAACCACTAGGCCAACCGTGTAGTCTAACTCTCCAACAAAATCAACATAATAAGATTCCAGAAATAATCTAACCCTTACTTTCTCAAGAACTTAAGATACCCTGTTGAGGTTTCTTAAATATTTTGGCAAAATGTCTCGTTAAATATTTTGATTGTAAAATTCTTGTTTCTTATCATTCGAAAATAGTTTTTACACGTATGCAGATAAAGTAGGATTCTGTATTTTCTTAATTTACTGGCAAAAACGACTCATAAACTTGGTTTACTACTGTTTCCTTTTAAAATTATTACTCGTCACATTTACACAAATATTACAAAAGTAACTATTGCGCGTGGCTCCGCCTGCATGTTTGTCAGTTACCGCAGCAAAGTGTAGCCTATATCCTTCCTCAAGAATCAAAGTATCTCCATGCCAAATGTCATTGAAATCGGTGCAGCGGTTTGGCCGTGAAAGAAGGACGAACAGGCAGACAGAGTAACTACGTATAATAAAAGTATGGATATAGCATAAAGTAATATGTAACAGTGTATCACAAGTGCATCGCCTCCTTTTAAATTACCCCTCCCAAAGTCAAAGTACTAATTTTCAACTGGGCACAATAAATAGGAAGCCAATTTCAATATCAGGAATATATATATATTGACAGACGCCCAAATCGGGTTCTAAGAGGGTTCGACGATCGATGCCGTTATGGGCCTGAGAGCCGTGATCGAAGAGGCGGTGAGCTGTGGCGGCGTTATCTTGGCGGTATCTCTGGATGTCGCCAACGCATTTAATAGTTTCCCTTTCAGCTGATCTTTCCGATGACACCTTGGTCACAGCTCGGGGGGCGAAGTTAAAGGAGGCGGCGTGCCTGGCCACAAGGGGTGTCTGTTTGGAGGCGTGCCTGTCAGCGCCTCGTGCCACCCTGAGTTTGGCCACGGATGGTCGAGACGGGTTTTCCTCTCCATCCACTTCAGAGGCCAGCCGTGAGGAGGCGACGTACGCCTGTGCCGTACGTTGCCTAAATTGAGAGAGTTTAACCGAAGACGGTGCCCGCTTCAGTGTGGGCAGGCGCTGGGAGTGGTCTGGATATCGTAATAAAGCGATTCCCGAATGTCTTAAGAAAGCGGTTCCCGGATCCCTCCGGTCTCAAGCGCAGAGTGGCACACCGTGTGGTTTTACTCGGTTCGAACACCTATGGCAATCGTTAATGAAAAGTCAATGACCTGAAATATACTTATAAATAGTTTAACCTTCAAATTCGGTTTAGCTCAAGGTTTCGGAGGTCCGATGCCAGTCGCTTCTTCGCACAACTGATGTTCAGATAAAGAAAACCGCTTGAACTTGTAGCTGATCACAAATAATCTTGAGAAAATAAAACGTCCTAGGTTTACTTTACAACTATAATTGTCAATAAGTTACTTACCAATATTGTGATTAAAAGTGATTTAAAAAAAAAGCTTCCCAATATTAATCTGAACACTATAGATAATTCAAATCAAAATTAATGTTCTTTTTTTATTTCTACACAAAAAAAAAGATGAAGTATTTAAGAATATCACGAACAAAAAAATTCAAAATAGAACAAAGCTGACATCTTTGCAGAGAATATTAATTTCTTCTGTTTGAAAAAATATATTGTCTTGTGCCTTTTCTTACGATTCTCATATCGTTTATTAAATTTATCTGTCCTTCTTAATATTCCATTGTTCAATATTAGCAGATTTAAATTGAAGTCAAAAGTGAATTAAGACACCGCAAACGTTGAAAATATAGGCATTAATTTTAATAGAAAAAAAGTGGTCTATTTATAAATACTTCAAAAAGATGTTTAAAATACAAATTTAAAAAATAAATAATCGTGGGAACGTGATACTTTTTTTAATTGTTTTATATTATAATTTTAGAAATTACGAAAACTTTAGTGAAAAATTTGGTTTTGTATAGAGTCGTCGGGGGATATTGACTAAAGCTCTAAATACACATCAGACAAGCTTTGTATTATATAAATTGTGTAATGATATACATATATAAATATATATGTATATCATTATATATATTTATTCGGGCATTCCAATAAACTCATGTTTTAAAAAAAGATTTTTTAATTTAATTTATGTTTTACGTTTTAATTATCGCTGGACAGGTTTCTCAGCCTATTCATCTCATACAAATGCATCAATGTTGCAAGAAATCTACAACAACACAAATCAAAATAGCTCAAACTCGAGTTGGTTATATCGTTTTAGTACAGAGTTCCCATGAGCACCTTGCGGCTTCATCATCAAACCCTGGATACTATAAAAGCATAAAGTACACGTCGAAACAAATGAAAAGAGTCCAAACTCAATAGTGTTGCGACGTTTCTTTTCAAAATTCCTATAACCACCTTCCGGCTCCATCATCAGAGCCTGGATAACATAAAGTACTCGTCAGGATGAATCAAATGATTCTAAACTCGATGGTGTTGCATCGTTTCATTACAGAGTTCCTATGACCACTTCTCCGGCTCCATCATCTGACCCTCGATACTATCGAAACGTAAAGTACTTTTCAAGATTCCACACTCAATGGCTTTCGTCGTTGCATTATAGAGTTTTAACCACCTTTCGACTCCATCATCCCTGGACACTATAAAAACATAAAGTGCTCGACGAGACAAATCTAATGAGTCCAAACTCGATATTGTTGCGACATTTCTTTACATAAAATGATACCAAGCCTAAATGGATTGAGATATGCAGAAAACAGCACAACAGCTAAGTGATTTAATATAGCTCTGCATAACTTGAAGCAACAAAATAGTTGTCTTTCGCATAACTCCATCCAAATTTCGTTCGTAAGGTTCAGAGTTTTCACTTGTTACACATTTATACCATTCGTCAAAATCCTATCTCAAAAAGCCAACGATACTAAAACATACCATGTGACACTACTGGGTTAAGTCATTTTATGTCCCATCCATCCATCTTGGCCTAGTATCTCTGTCACGAAGAAATACAACAATTTTATTTTGCGGTTGTGAAACTCCGAGTTCTTTATATATTCTTCGAAGTTTTTCTAAGTTTTTCAGCAAATATATAGTTGTACTAAGGCTTGGCTAGAACTGACACTAAAGCCTTCATTCGACTCCCCTACGGCTTTGCTTTATTTATGTCGAAAGCTCGTAAAATATAGGGTTATATAGTGTTGTTTATATGCAATTGTGTGTTCTGTGAACTTGGAAGATTTGATTTACAAATAGTTATTAGAATAAATCTAATGTAGAATATCCTTTTAGAAAGAAAATGAAATTGCAATTTGATAGTATTATTTTAAAGGATTTTATTCTTATTTCAAAGTTAGAGAATGAAATCATTCTCTAAATTTTAAATAGATATTATATTATTATTTTGATTTTATATTATTTTGATACTTACATTTGTTGTTTAATACGGCATAAATAATATAAAATCATATACCTACAGGCATGATGACTCATTTTGAAAAATTGTTTTATCTGAAGTATCACCTATCGTTAAAAGCAGTTATATTTCTACAATAAATAAATTTTATTTGAATTTCTAGTTTAACATTCATGCCATAATGCTCGGTGTTGTCATGGCGTCTGTGACGTCACTTCTTGTCAAACAGTGTCAATTATAGCTCTTGACAACAGTAAAGTAATCGTCGATTTTAACCGAACAAAGTGACGTACTCTTACCCATATGTGACGTAACTCGCTCTGGTTGGTGTTCAACTTAACATAGTGGGTTGCTGTATTCTGAAGTTTTGTTTTTATTAATTAACTATCAATCTCGCTCTAAACATGAAAATAAATACGATTTTTATACTCAATGAACCCCATTTCATTGGTTACTTGGTTACTGCCATCAGCCTATTCCAGTAAGAATACACAGAAGCGCTTATATTGTATTAAATGTTTCGAACTAAAGAGTTTCACTTACGCAATGACAGGCAAAACTATTGCCATTATCTAGGCACTGACTGCCTCGTTGGCGCAGTAGTAGCGTATGCGGCTAATTTCATTCAATTTTTTACACTAATTTATCTATAAATATATATAAATAAATAAATTTAAGAAGTCTGTTTGTAATTACAAATTAACAGATTATCCCAAACAGCAATAAATTAAAAAAAAAAAATGTTTATCTCTTTATTAGTACTGGCTAATTTCTGAAACGTCTAGACGGATTTTAAACTTTAACTGGCAGAGAGCTGATATAAGAAGTAACTTGGGATACTCTTTCAGACTAGCCTCGGTACACCACGTTACCTGCAATTATTGTTGTAAATCTACTACAACAACTGCAGATAACACCGCAGGGCTCAGTATACCGAAGTAATAACTGGTTGCGGGAGCTTTCGTTCTCCATTTTTCTTTGAAGAATCAAACTACACTTCCCGATATATTTATTCTTATATTTAGAATACAAGAAATTCTTAATTAAATAAATAAATATTTCGGACATCTAACACACAACGCCATCCAGTCCCAAACTAAGCAGAGCTTGTATTATGGGTACTAGACAACTGATATAAATACATATACATACCTTTGTTTGTAAATACATACATATTATACATAGAAAACACCCAAACTCCGAAACAAACATTTGTAGATCATACAAACATTTGATCCGACCCGGGAATCGAACCCAAAACCTCAAGAACAGCGGTCGCATACGCTACCGCTGCGCCACCGAGCCAGTCAATTAGTACAAGCTTTTATTTAGTTTCACTTGTCCCGATGTTTGTCTTTAATCAAACGTTGTAAGTTAAATTTTATCCACTTCCCTTTGATTGTCCTGGAACTTGAAATATACCTTTAGTTCTTATGACTATGCAATTATATATAATCGGTATTATTATTAATACAAAATGGCCGCCATAACAAAACGGCGGCGCACATATTTCTGAACAACACACCTATTATGGGTATAGAATGAAAGGGCTTAAAGTTATTTTTTTTTGTTAACAAGTATTAAAAATTGGTTCAAAAGAAACTTTTTAAATTTATGACTTGATTATTTAGTACACATTATGCACTTTAGGTACATTGGCGTACTTCATGCCTAAAGCATTCTCTACCAGTCAAACTTTAGCTGATGCAGAGAAAATAGGAAGTAGGTGCATTTGAGCCATTTGTAACACATCAAATACACAGATATATATATAAAAATGAATCCCCATTTCTCTTTGACACGCCATCACGCGTGAACGACTGAACCAATTTCGCTATTTTTCTTGGTATTTAACAGCCCAGTTATCGAGAAATGCCATGGTTTTATATTATCACACTAAGACTAATAAGGGCGGGGCATCGATGAAAAATATAACAAAATCGGGGAAAATTCTTTTTTTTTCAGAGACGCTGACAAAGTAGCACAGGTTAGCTAGGACATATATGTATAAACTTACCATACGCTAAACATAATACATATATACATACACATACTTAAATATAATCCTATCAAAATGTACCATAAGTATAAACTTCAAACTACCTTAATTTAAAACGAAGCTATAAAGAAAATAAGTAATATTTGCAATAGATATGAATGTAAGAAAAAAAGACAAGAAGATTGTGTGGTTTAATGAAACCACGGTAAAAGTGAAACTTTTTTTCACATGCAATTAAATAAATCTATTAAAGCAAACATCTAACAACATTTACATTAAATTCTGACAAAAAAAAACAAATCAGCGTGGAGCACTGGCACAAATGAGTAATAGTCTATACACTACACGGTCAGCTGATGGAACTATAGACGCCGCCATATTGGCTTTGGCTGCTTTGACGAGCGCCTTTCACTTTATCCCTACTCCGCGGCCGACCGCCACGCGACATGCGATACACAGACCAAAAAATTTGAGACGATGTAACAAAAGTTTCACTTAAAAATGTCCTAAGCAATTACAGTTACGTAGAACAAATTTTTCATCAGAAGTTCATGATCATATTTATCAAGCAAATATATGAAATTCAACTGCTTTTAATAATTTCATTCTAGTGAAAAATACTAAGAATTAAATAATAAATAAAATTTAAGATTCTTCAAGTAATAACCCATTTACTTTAAGACTTAAGTTAGGTTTTTTTCTCTTTAGTTTATTCTAAGTAATCAGTCTAAAGTCATAATTCATCACAATTTAATAAAGTATATCGTTTAGGTAAATAAAGAAAATAAACGAGGGTTTTGTTTGAGTAAGTGTTTTAGCAAATTTCTGTTTCAAAATTAAATACAACTGCAATTTGCTTAATCTCGAAACAAAATTTATTTTTCTTAGAATAAAATCTATATTAATTTTTGGCTTTCATATTATAACTTGAATTGCTATTTCTATAGTATTGTACTAATTTTATTTTTGTTTATTTATCAGGATACCAACGGCTTGTACCATATTACAATTACAATTATACGGTTTTAAAAACAAAGCATCTCGTTACTCACACATGTAGACACAGCTTGGCAATCCTCATATAAATAAATGACTAGACACGGATAAGTTTTTTGAATTTTTAAAATGGTAGAATATATATACAACTCTACTTAGTTCGGAACTAGATGGCGTTGTGTGTTAGATGTCCTAAAATATATATTAATATATTTGATTAAATATATTTTTAAAAGCCTGAATAAAAGGCTTCTTTTATAAACTTTAAGTTTACCAAGTTATAAACTTCGCTGATTTTCTTTTTCTTTGTATGAGCCTAAGTGACTCTGCTCTACCTGATTGAAAGCATGCGCAGAATCCAAAAGTAGTGGTCACCATAATCATTGCGAAAGCACACAGTGCAACAACAAAGTGAAGTTTAAAAGTAAGGTGAAATTAAAAAAAAAACCTTTTGTAACCTTTCACATATAGATTAGATAGAACATTTCCTACCATGGGAGAGCCATTCAGCACGAATGGACAGGGTTGACCGAAGTGTACCTCAGCCTCACAGAAAACCGGTATGAAACATCGCTTGCGCTGTGTTTCACTGAGTGTGAGGATACCGAAGGATATTACCCCAACCCCTACCCCCCATCCCCCTCCCCATCCCCCAAAGACCGGCAACGAACTTCGGACGCCTCTGGTGTAGCAGGTATCTGGCATGGCAGCGATGTAGTTGGCGTCGGTAATAGCTTACCAGGCGCCACGTCAACTCGTTTGCCCCCTATTCCGTACAATAAAGATAGAATGTGATTTATCTACAAGTTGTAGTAGTATAAATCACCAAGTTATAGATTGTTCCTACTTTAACATCAAAGCTGTATAAAATGTCAAAAATATTATTATTACATTTGCAGTATCAGTGACATGAAGAGTCGTGATGTCAACGTACACTCGACATTTAACGGTGAGCAGAAGGCACGAGAAGCAATAAAACCTTATCACATTTGATCTTACTCCAACAAACATTCGTCAAGAGTATCTTGTGTGTCATTTTACGCTTGCTCCGAACATATAACCTTATGATCTATCAACAACCAGTAGGTAAACAAACGATTGTTTAAATAACCTAAAATAATTTTATGCGGCGAGGTAATTGCTTTTTTTTAAGTGAACATTCATTAACTAACAGTTACCATTTTGCTTATTTAAAAAAAGGTTTCACAGTGTGATTTTTATTAGTAACGTTAAAATTATTTACTAGTTTATTACCGTGGCTCCGCTCGCGTACATGTCGGTTTAGTAGCCCATATGTTATTCTAATGTATCAGCTGTATTACTGTAAAGTTTCATCCAAATCCGTTGAGTAGTTTTTACGTGAAAGTAACAAACATCCATCCATACAAACTTTCGCGTTTTTAATATTAATAGGATTTGCCATACATTACACTGGTTTGCGTGTTCCTAAACTAGGCTCTTACTATGTTAACCAGGCTATTAATATACGTCCTTCGCGACAGGAGTTTCATCCCCATCATCTAGATGATTGTCATTCCACAACTGTGAATATTTACAGAAACTTTCTGCCTTGCACGACAAAACTGTCTGATGAACTGTTGCCTGCGTTATTCCCGGACCAATGCGACCTGCAAACCTTCGAGAAAAGAGCGTACTCCTTCCTGAAAAGCCGGCAACGTGCTTGCGACGTCTCTGATGTTGCGGGTGTCTATGGGTGGCAGTAATCGCTTACCATCATGCGATACGGCTGCTGGTTTGTACCCTATTCCTGAAAAAATACCCATAATGTTACTGAATACACACATACAATAACCTCGTTTCTAAGAGTATTTTATCTCGCAGTGGACTATTGTTCATGACGAAATAATAGATGAAACAGAGCTATTTATAGAATAATGTTTATCACACAATCATTTCTCAATGACGAAAATTAAAACCCCAGCGTGAAATCAATCGAATCTGTAAAACATATGTTTTAAAATTTCGTAAAAAAAATGCTAAATTCCATATCCTCTTTCCACTCTCTTTCTTTCCTTCTTATGTTGTTAGTATAAATCTAATGAAGAAGTATGCTTAAATATTAAAGTTTTACCAATTCTTGTCTTAGCAATCGATAAGCAACTGATTGCTAGTAAAATTAGCATATCCTACTTATTTCAAGTTGTCGCAAAACCAAATACAAATAACACGAGCACAAACAGCCTTAGTGTTCTCGCTGTTGACTTTTTTACTGTGCGTCGGAAATAAAGCCACGGTACACTTCCGTGGGGCGTGGTATAAGTTATGATCTAAAAGAGGATTAATATTACAATGTATATTTTGTGGCATCCCGAAAGAGGAAAGAGCAAAATACGTGTCGAAATTACCATATTTTTTTAAATGCATAGGTAATACGCATGGATATCGTTCTTTAAATTCCTTTCCCTACCTACCTAGTTCTTTTATGTATTTATTTCCAAATTAATATACAAATAATCCAACTAAATATATCTTAAACAGTATAACCAAAGGGAAACTCTTGGTCATAAGCCTGGCGGCTTGAATACCAAGAATTTATGACAAAATTATTAACTTGTATGAAAAATGAATTACTTACATTTGGACCATACAACCGCAGTTCTAGTGACACTGGAATCACGAGGCATATCCGCCCTCGTATTAGAAGATTGCTTGTGACCTAGTTAGACTTGGAGATAGAACAGACCTGTGTCACTGAACTTGGAACGGAGATAAAACAAAGTAGAGAGGCCATTTATACTACAGCGGCATTTATATTTGGGTACATTTTTTATGACATAATGTTCAACGGACCTGACAAGTTCCCTGATACTAAATAACTACCTACCGCATTTGGACATCTGCTAATTAAGACCGACAATTGTCGTCTCAGTCACTGAGGTGTGAATATACTCTTTTGTTGTAGGCTTGAAGAAAATAAATAATAAATTAATGTTTTGGACATCTATACGACATGCCATCTCGCTTCAAACTAAGCGAAACTTGTACTGTGACAGATAAAATAAATAAGTAAATATTTTCGGATATTTTAACACACAACGCCATCTAGTCCCAAACCAAGCAGAGAGCTTGTAATAGTGCTAATAGTTCCCATAGGGGTACTAGACAACTGATATTAATACAGATATACTTTTTTTTGTAAATACATACATATTATAAATAGAAAATACCCAAACTCCGAAACAAATATTTGCAAATCATACAAACATTTGTTTCAGCTGAGGAATCGAGCCCGAGGCCTCTAGCACAGCAGTCGCATACGCTACCACTGCGCCAACGAGGCAGTCGATAAATTGACTGTTAGAATATTAATACATAAATAAATAAAAACAATAAATATTTCAGACATCTAACATACAACGCCATCTAGTCCCAAGCTAAGCAGAGCTTGTATTATGGGTACTACAACTGATATGAGTATTCTTTACTTTATACTTTTTTTGTAAATACTCACACAAATCCCATTACTTCAAGTCTGAAGTGCGTGAACTTCCGAATGAATTGACAAGAACAGTCACAAACATAGTGCCCTGTTTTTTGTATAATATTTAATTAAAATTATGACTGTGTTTTTTTAAGGAATACGGGGCAAACGAGCAGACATATCACATGATGATAAGCGATTACCGCCGCCCACGGACACCCACTACACCAGAGGGACGCCTGAGGCCGTCAACGCACTTGTGACGACAAGTGCGTTGCCGGCCTTTGGAGGGTGAGGAAGGAAATGGGGGAGGGTTTGGGGTATGGGGCTCCGTCATCTTCACTCACTCGGTGAAACACAACGCAAGTGCTGTTTCAAACCGGTTGTCTGTGCGGCCGTGGTATCACTCCGGTCAACCCGGCCCATTAATGCCAAGGCGTGTCTCTCCTACGAAAAAAACCAACATATACATACGACAATAAAACGAATTTACTATTGTCTATCAGTAAGGCTTTTCAATTTCTACTATAAATTGACTGTACCCTACATCTTTATAAAAAATATCAGTCTTTTAGATAAGGCTTTTGAGTCCTTACTCGTATATAAAATTGGTTGTCAAACGTTGAAGAAAGTTTGCCTGTAATGGGTATTGTTACCCTTTCCTTATAAACTTTTAATACCTGTGCCGAGAGATAAGCGGCTCAAGTCTTTTATTCTGTATTACTTCTACATAGTTGAAAGCAATATTATTTAACTTTGTTTAACAATTTATTGAGGTAATTAACCATAATGTCTTTCGAATATATCAAAGTTATCGGTTTGATGGTTTCTGTAGGTTTAGTAGTTAGCGAGCCTCACTGTTAAGTAATTTTTTTTTCAGAGATCTGACACACAACCCGTTAGCCATCTAGTTCCAAAGTACACAAAGCTTGTACTGAAGGTACTAGACAATTGGTATAAATACATATTTATATTTACTTTTTTTTGTAAACATATACATAGAATGTATGTAAACTCCGAAACAAATATTTGCTGATCATACAAACATTTGGTCCAACCCGAGAATCGAGTCTGAAACTTTAAGCTCAGCAGTCGCATACGCGACCACTGCGCCACCGACGAAGTTGAAGTAACTTTTGTATGTCTTTTCATTTGTTATTTTGTGTAATTTATGAAACTAGCTTTGCCTTTTTATACCTTGTTTGAATTGTTTTATAAGTGTTAATTTAAGAGGAACCTACTGTCAAAAAGTATAGGAAATTTCTATAAAAAACGTTTCCGAGGGTATTTTTTAATCATTAATGCAAATCATGTGTCAAAAGCAAGATTTGAAGTCGCAAAGACTTGATCAAAAATCTGACATTATCGCCTCCAATCTACCGTCGTCTAAGAAAAGCGAATTACGTCGATAATTTAAGCTCAAATATATATCTACTATTTCTTTTAAGTATTATAAACATTGTTATTATCTTTATGATATAAGTTACTGGGAAAGTTAAAGAAATGTGAGCGTTATCTAATTCCTATCAGAATAATATTAACTTCACCAAAAACCCATAATGTCCCACTGCTGGGCTCGTCTCCTCTCAGGTAAGGGTTAAGGCCATACGTCTTCACGCTGGCCAAGTGTGGGATGCAGACTGGCAAGACAGAGTTGTAGTTGTCCACAATCTTGCCGTTGGATGTTTTTAAACCACCCAAAGACCTCGAACTAAGCTTCACGACTGTTATCCTATGATAACAACCGGCATCGACTGTTTAACACAACTACGAGTGAATCACGGAGACGCTTACGGTGTTCTGTCACCAGTGGTCACCAATCCAAGGGGTGACCGCACCGTCGTTGCTTACCCTCGAAAATTGTGTCTAATCACCGAATGCAACAGGGCTATGACCGACTCTCTTTATAATTAAAATAAACTTATCTGTATAAAATATATCTTTATAAAATACAAAATTGAACTATCAAAAACTTCTTCAATAATGTTAAAACAAGAATGTCAAAATATTACCCAATTTTCAGCTTCAATATTAGAAAACCAAAGCATTCTGAGCCATAAATGCACTGGGATTGTTTCAAACAACGTCGTTAGGAAAATGCAGACTGCTATTACGCCATCTGCAGTGTATACACAATTTATTAAGTATTTACTTTACTCTATATGAGAATTTGAAGGCTTTGAATATTGTTCCACATGTTGCCACACGGTAAGTGTAAAAGAATACACGAAACTAAAAGTTAGGTTAAACACTAAAAATAAGTGTGTATTTAAACGAAAATATTCCTTTGACCAAGGTTTATAAATACCTATGCATGCATACATACTTAAGCAAGCGATAGACAGCAGTGGACAAGTAACACAACACTTAGGATAACAAGTACAACATGTGTATGATCTTAATTATGTTATGTTCAAAATTGATATTGCATGTGTTATTAGTTATCTAGTAATTATTATGCTCTGTAATAAATTTTAAGTATAACGTCATATGGGCCCAGCTGAAAACCACTGTCAGACTTTCGTCTGATATAAGGCTGAATTAGATCCATTTTCGGCACTGCATAATAGTTTTTGTGACGTGTATTAGAATTTTTTGTTGTTGCCAAAAAATGCCTATAATTTTCTTTCTTTCATTAGATAACCTGTTTTGCTTATTCTTTCTCTATGGTAAAAAGAAATGTTTTTATACTGTACCTTAACAGCTGATTTCATTAATATTAATATGTAGTTAGAGCAGAGAAAACTATTATTTTTTATTATTTTGTCGCTTGTGTTCAATAATCGTAACTTGAATTAAACCTGGTTTTATAGGCTTATCAGCCAGTCTTCTCAATAACCACAAATTGCTTGACCTTATTTCAATAGTCCTTGTTTTATTTTTACGAGTTCCTTTTTAAACTGGATCGCTAGAATTCAATATCCAGATCCAATTAGGACTACACCTTTCAAGTGAAATTGGTTTGTACTAGACTACCTTAATTATGTTGCCATTTTAAAAACCAATATACCCAGAAGATAAAAAGGTGGGATTACGTTTGTAATTTGTTGTATAATGTTAATGGATTTCTTAAAATATAGAAAAATGTTGAGTTTTTTATTGTTTTCATGGGAATTAACGCGATAATTTATTTAAAGGTATTACATACCTCTGATTTGCCTGACGTTTCGACCAGGTTGTACAAACCGTGGTCTTAGGCGGACTTTGAATAAAGTGATCGCGTTAATTACTGTGAAAATAATCATTATATCATGAAACGCGAAAGTTTAAAAGTTAGTATGAGTTTATCTTTTGAAAATGTCACCATCTTAACATTTGTGTGTTTGTTTTACCGGTGACGAGTAAAACCTGGTTCTTACTATTAGCTTACGTCTCTGCCTCTCTCTTTGATGCCGGGTCCTTTAAACGAGGCGTGAATTGTTTCTAATCGCCGAGTGCAACTATTTAGAGAATTAATATTATTAGTAAGCATATATATAAATAGAGAAATAACCTTCTGTTTCATTTTCTTCTTTCTACTTCATCGTAATAGTCTGGTCGATCGCAAATTCTATACAAGCAATTTAGATAAATATGTTTACTACTTTACTGAACACTCGGTGGTTCTGGTCTGAAGAAAACTTACTGAAAAGTTTTGTTTTCAGCAACCAAATCTTTGCAAGTACCTAGATCCAAATGAAACTGAATGAAACCAAAGTTTAAACTGAATCCAAATAGTATAACTGGCCTTGTCTTCAGACTAACAATAAGTTAAGCGGCTAGGGCCAAAGTTACAATTTTAAATGTAAAAGTCGCATTGAAATAAATTATCCATATATCTTCTTCTCCGTGTCAAAGGTCGTATAAATCATAATCAGTCAAATCTATACAAATAAATAAAAATATATGTTTTAAATGGATTGAGTAAAAAGCTGTTAATTTAAAATTACAAACAGACAGATGCTGCCAAACAGCAAGATTACGTAGCCACAACGTTGTCTTGCCAGTCCCCAACCCGCACTCGGCCGTGGAGACGTATGGCCTTAACCCTCTCAGAGGAGACCCGAGCCCAGCAGTTGGACATTATGGGTTGTTGATGAAGTTAATGAGATGCTACCCTTTCGGCTGCCCGGATGTGTCCACACGCAATCTGCGATTGTGTCCGGGTTGATTCGGGACCGGGCGGAGAGCCCCGGGTGAGTAGGCACGGATGCATTCTGTTGTGAATTTCTCTATGATTTTCTAAAAACACCCATAAACCTATGTTTATATTTGGATTTCCAATAAAAATTCCTACAAATTGATATGCAAATGTTTCGAAGTTCTTTTACTTGGTACCCACAGCAAAAACTAAATTGTTAAAATGTTTGTCTATCAGCTGTCTGCTTGTTCCGGCTTATCCCTGAAACGACTAGACTGATTTTGACAACATTTTCTCTGCCAGGTAGCTAATTTTATAAGGAGTAACTAAGGTTACTTTTATGATAACATATGTCGATGAAATAGTGAACAATATTCAATTTAAAAGCAAGTAAGCTAAGCGTACAAAAAAAATAAAATTGATGCCAATATTATAATTCTAATATTAAGTTTTACTCAAATCTCTTAACAAAGTTTTAAGCATTATTCAATAAAACTCAACCTTTATATTAATGATAATAAATCAGTCGTAAAAATATCTTTTAATCGGTTTGCTGAACTACTAAAAAAATTAATGATTAAAATTCCGAGTGGCCATACAATGGAAAAGTTTTGATTGCACCACTAATTTGAACGATCTCTATAATAATAAATCTGAAAAATTACTTCATACCCTGAAATCCCATCTTATTAATATTATGTTAGGGTTCATATTGCCGAAGTTAGAGAACTAGGTCGGTCAGAACAATTACCGTTAAACGTCGCATATGATGTATATTTAAGTCGGTTATTACATTAATGATTAATAGCATCCTTTTGAAATCTTTCATAGTATATGGCTTTATTATTTTGTTTGTAACAAATGGAGAAGAATGGTTGGATATCGTACTGAAACATTTTGAAGTTTTGATGTTGTGATGATCACAATTTAATTTTTGTCTCACCATTTGAGTTATTTTTATTTGTACTCATGTACCAAATTTGTGTGTTTATTTTAAATAGAAGTTGCGACCCAACCCGGCATCGTACCGAAGTTTTTGAAATTCTCGGATTGTTGACCCTCTCTATTGCTGAAAACTGTATTAAAATTCGTTGTTTAGTTTAAAAGGTATGCTAAGCGAACCGATAGCGGAAGCGACTTGAAACGCAATTCAATCCCAGAACTGGTTTCTTTTCTCAGTGTAATTGATATACGTAACATTTCATATGAGTGTAAAGATTTACAAAATATAGTTATTTGGGAGATCCGGTTTTTTTTGCAAATGTTATCAAAGGAATTAAAATAGATTTCAAACCAGTCGGAATCTAAGCAGAAATAAGCGTAATATATTGACGTTACCATACTGTCTTATTAATAAATATTGATACGACTAACCAAGTATAGAAGTGTTGTATGATATGGTAAATTCAAATTCATATCATTTATTCAATTAAGACACTAAGTGACATGTATGAACGTTAAATTGAAGCTGCAGATAAAAATAATAGATCGACACAAACAGACGCCTCAAATAAACTGTATTATCAAAGTGAATTAGGTGAAAACACCAAACCACAGCCTGTTTGTGTCGATCCATAACTGCCAGTTTCCAAAATGCGTAGAGCCTTGTGAAAAGAATACTGGCAAAAAAACTCATAGCCACTCTTTTCAAAAGTCAGATATTCAAGTACAATAGTGTTACTATTGCATGAAAGGTAAACAGAATGCAAGTTGTTGCCACCTGATTTTTTTTATTAAATGCTTTAAAATCTAACGTACCAACAAAATAGTAGAAAATCACTCAGTGATATCATTGAAGGTTTGAGCCTATTAAGGGGGTATTCTGGTCTAGAGACATAAATTTTAGGTCATTTTTGGAGTGCTGTAAAAAAAACAATCAACATTTTTACCATCCATTTTTTTATACATTATTTATTAACATTAGAAGAATACAAAAAAAAATTAAAAAGTCAAAAAATTCCAAAATCCCGTTAATTATCAGCTGATGAAGTGGGGTGTCTCAAAAATTTGGTGCGTGACCCACGATTTTGACCCTCCTAGCAATCTGAAACCAAAAAAAAATAAGATTCTTAATCTATAATAATGTCGCAATGTCTGGAACTAAGGAAAAAATTTAAAAAAATTGTTTTACAAAATGGCGATTGCTTGAAAAAAAAATTTATTTGTATCACTTTTTTAACTTTCTTAAATTTTTTTGAAATAGTAAAAATGAAAATTTGGGGATAGGCGTAGTTCCGGACATAGACAAGTTTTTGAAGAAGACTCTTAAAATTTCAAGTAAATCGGTTCGGTAGAACCTGAGAAATCGTGGGTGGTATTAAAAAAGACAGTTCTGAGAAAAACGCGTTTAAACATAGGTATCATTCAAGGTACACATCTACTTACATTCAGTTGCAAAAATCTAATGTTAAAAATAATTTAGCTAAATGTTATTTTATTTCTTTATTAAATTAAGTTATTAACTGGCAACCCTATTCCCCTAATGTAATAATACTTTTATTACACAATTCCAAAGAAGACAACGACAAGCCGAAAGATATTCATGAATAAATTGTTTATGACAGTATAAATTAAGTGTGCTCTCCTCTGTTACTAAACAGACGAGCGACTTCCCTGTTGTATTCCTTTTTTGAAGAATAACTAGAATGTTTTTTTAATTACTTAGTCGACTTGAGCCGGTATGAAATGAAAATGCTACTTATTTCGAATTCATTTCCTTATTTTTGTTGAATTAATTCTGTTGACACTGCTCTTTTGAAAAGTCACGCAAATGAAGTCATATCATGAAAATGTTTTTGTGAAATATAAACGTAATAATTACTTTAAATTATCGTATATTTAATAATCTATCTAAAGTTATATCCGACACGAATATTAATAATGTTTTTACAGATATCTTTCCCTTTGTCTTTCTTAAATTTGCGCGAGTTATATCGGGATAACAAAAAGTTATAAGTCATTTATTGAGCCGGGCTAGGTTAGTGAACTTAAATTACAAATGGTGTCCTTAAGGGTTTTAATTATTTAAGCTATTTAGTTTGTTTGTAAATTATTTTTCTTAATTTCAATTCTGGGATAAATTAAACTAACACATTTAAATAGCCCACGATTTCATTTGTACTGTCATATATACCTTGTATGATGTATCACGGGGGACTTAACAAACATATATGAAACGGGCACAAATAACATCCAGATTCAGAACAACAATTTGAGGATCACACAAAATGTTGTGCCATGTGGGATTTGGCTACCCACAAAACTTGGCTCAGTAGAAGGCGGCGTTGTGACCGCTTAAACCACTTGGCCAAACGTGCAGTAATGATATTTTCCTAGCCGATTATGGCCACGGTGGCCAGTCTCAACGGAGACCAGCCAACTACGCAGGAGATATTATAGTGCACAAGTGTGTGCGCAAACGTAGGTTCGCTCTCTCATAATCCGATGGAACGGTTAAACGTCACGACGGGGAGAGATCAGGCGCAGGACCGACAGCTTTCCGTGACTGCCTCGGTGGCGCATTAGTAGCGTATGCAACTACTGTGCTTGAGGTCTCGCGTTCGATTCCCGGGTCGGACCAAATGTTTATATGATCTGCAAATATTTGTTGCGGAGTTTGGGTGTTTTCTATGTATATTAAGTATGTATTTACAAAAAAAAAGTATATATGTATTTACATCAGTTGTCTTGTACCCATAACACAAGCTCAGCTTAGCTTGGGACTAGATGGCGTTGTGTGCAAGATGTCCGAAATATTTATTTATTTATTTTCTTGCAGTAATAATGTGGTATCCACTGATAACACGTCTAAAATGTAACTTGTTTCTCGTTATCATGATGATCCCAATCACCATAACATGAAACGTGTAAAAATCTTTCATTACATGTATATGGGGTTGGGGTTACCATGGTTTTGCTTAGAGATGTTGCTTAACTTTGTATTTGCTTTCGCTTTTAATATAGCGAGGGTTTGGAGGACGTCCATTAATTTCAATTGATATATTGAACTCTATAATGTATTTACATAGATGTTATAATAATACTACCTGAGCCCCGTGGTGTTACAGGCGGTACAACAACAACCGCGGGTAATGCCAAAGGGGCAAAGCTAGTCTAAAAAAGGCCTAAGTTACTCCTTATATCTACCAAAGAAAATCTTGCCAAAATCGGTCCAGTTTCAAAAAATCAACGGAGCAAACAGACAGACTGACAAAATTTTCAGTAAATGTACCGTGTATATCTATCGTGTGTGACACACATATACATTCAGTAAAGAGCGGTTACTCCAATTTTATTTATTTGTATGGATAACAATAAACAAGATCATTACCACAGTTACACACACACACACATACATACACGCATGCACACACATATATACATACACACACACATACATACACGCATGCACACACAAATATACATACATACACAAACGCGCGCGCGCGCGCGCGCGCAACACACATGTAAACACACTGCGAATGATAAAAGATAAATGGTAAACATAATTGTCTAGATACTAGTCCTAGGCATAAGATTATCGTATTGTTTGATAGGAACGGCATAGACTCTGCCTAGTGTGAGTGTCACAGTAAATGCTAAATATTTTGTATGATTTGTATGAATTATGCACCCTTTTGGGACACACCTCCAAAAGAGAAAAGTCTTTAGGCTTACAGCATTTATACGACAAAATTTCAATTGGCACTCTCTCAGTGTGTGCTTATCAATACATGTTTTTTATCCCAACAATAATTTACTACTTTTTAAAAGACCTCAGTAGACTATTAGAGGCCATTAACTATAATGATGTATCACCAACAGAGGTCCATAAAGACTACAGACTATAGCTATAGCAGCCCGTCTGTACCAAATATTATTCATTGCAGTATTTCGGCTTTGTTTCATTACGTGTAATCTGAAATTTTATACACCGTAAAGACAGGTTTGGTAATTTAAGAGGTGATTTCATTTTAATAGAATTTACAATGAACTTTTAAATAATTCTTTATTTCTTTTGTGGTTGTACTTCAGAATCTTTATATAGGCACAAAGAGAATAGTAATTAAGTTTCTTTGAACTTTTACAAAAGCACGTGTAAGTATAACATCTGTTTACTGACATTTCAATTAAATACTGCTTTCATCTTTCTAAGAAAAATATCATTTTGCTACAATAATGTTGTAAGCTTAAAAAAAAAATTGTGTTAGTAATGACAGTAATTAACATGAATCCCAATACAGTTGGTAAATTCAAATCAGCTGACCGTCAACCACGTGTTTAGTATGTAAGCCATTAGATAACTTACACTATTAATCAAACTCGTGAAAATTCTCTTGCGAATATCGAAAATTTCCAGCATAAACGGTTGTATCTTTGATTGCGTTGCCTTAGAAGTTTGATTTTTTCACAGCTCTATGGGACAGTAGACCTGAATATCTGATATTGATTTCATCTTGATACCTCCACGCATATCTCATTGCCTCTTTCCGCCATCGTCCTTCGCGACAAAAATTTCATCCCCATTATCTTTTAAGGAACTATCTGCCTCACACAATAAAACTGTGGAATGAACTGTCGTCTACGGTTTTCCCGACCAATACAACCTTAAATCATCAAAAAAAGAGTGTACTCCTTGAAAAGGCTGGCAACGCCATGGGCGGAGGTAATCGCTTACCATCAGGCGATACATCTGCTCGTTTACCACCGGTATATCATATTAAAAAAGCCATGTAAATTAGAAAAAAATACATAATAAATAATGTGATATTTAGACCGCCTAATAATCTCCAAAAGCTGTCCAATGAGCTGGTAATAAGTAACACATATTCTAAGTAAAAAAACCCAATAGAAATATCTTAAAAATAGCCAAATAAACAACTATATTGTTTTTGTACGGGTCAGCCAAACAGACTCTACTCTACATGATAGAAAGCATTAGCATAATCCAAGAGTGGTTGTCACCATACTCATTACGAATGCTGAAAATGCAACAATGCTACATGGCGGCTTAGTTATACTTCTGCATCATTGGGCCCCCGGTCTTGCACTCACCATCGAAACGCGGCCTTGATTATTACTACTTGTTCGAACAGCTTTATCTAAATATCAGTTTTTCCACTGAGCGGCTAACATCGAACCTCCACAAATATTAGGGCAAACTAAATTCCAAGGTTGAACAACAACTGTGTCAGGTGTCGTTGAACGATTGTAATAAACTTCATGACACCCGAATTGTCGGCTTAACGTGCTCCCCAAGGCACGGGTGTGAAACACCGCTAAACTTCCATACTCTGGGCTGTTATCAAAAATGTGTTCTTTTAAAAGAAGAATTCAAGATTACTTTTGGCTCAACCCAAGAATCGAATTCGTAACCTGTAACAAGAACCAAAGCTGACATAAACTTCCATTTCCAGAAGCTTCTTATCTAAATACTTCGCACCAGCTCAATGTCGTTCACGCTATAATAATATACACCCTATAATAGTTGTCGCATAAATCAAATGGGAAAATTTATTACGACTTAACAATTTTACTATCTTTGGGTGTTAGCTGTTAACAGGTCACGCGAAAAACTAATGCCTTAAATATTTATTGGTTGCGATAGCTAACGATCGCCTTTTATGACAGGCAGTTGGGGTGGGGCGAAATGGGGCGTGTGTCAAGTGGGGTGAAATGAAAATCCCACATTATTATTGTGGATATACGGACTTTGGTTTCCGGATGAGTTGTTTGTCCCAGATCGAGTTATTGACCATTAATGGTAAAATATTTCTTTTTTAGGTGCAAGCTGGTCAATAACAAAACAAATGTTTGAAGTGATGGATGAAGTCGTTTTGATTGTATTTTCTCTTTTACTCGACTATGTGAAATCAAAAAGAAAAGTAATAGTTTGTTGATGCCAAAGTGATATTCTGCCTGATGGAAATCATGAGCGGATCCCAAAAGAACCATACTTATATGTTTGTACGTTCCACCGTATCCAAGCTAATGAACCGACTTTTATCAAAAATGTGCCAATAGATTTGTTATAATGGCTCGGTTTACAGACTTTATTATTGCTATATAAATGTTATCAAAAATATATATGAAGTCGGATTATAGGTCTTGAAACTTTTTGCTGTTTGTATGTCTTATTAAGCGGGGGGACTTATTAAACGGGGAGTAAACAATAATACCTATTTGATTACAACCTCAATAGTCGCAGGTTGATTTAATAGTCAGTACACATATTGTGAATGTGTAAACTCGCATTAAAACCTTAAATATACATTGCCTTTTTTTGTTGACGAGGTGGAAAATCCTTCGGATCTCCGGCTCCTCTAGGACTGAGGAGTCAGGCATGTGATGGCCACTAAAAACCAAACAAAATGTAAGTTACCTAAAGTTTAAATATTGATTTGAATCCTATTTTTTACTCCAAGATGGCGCTGCTGCATAATGCAATTTTTACTGGTCTGTTTGTATTATAGTTGATAAATAACGCTTGGTGTGTTCGATGATAGTGGTGGTTATGGGTTTAATTGCAACACAGGATAAAAATTTATGATGAGCAGGAGTATTTTTATGTCCGAGTGTTATTTAATAATTTAATCTTGATGCACACTTTGCAGAAATGTGGACTTAATGCCATATGGCATTCTCTTGATGCCCCACGGCAGGTTGGACTGGACAGGTTGAGAGGCGCCTTAAGGTGATGTAAAAATATGATGTGGTAGCTGCTTACGTCACATAATTGTGGCTTTAATTTAACGTTCTTAAATGTCACTTAGTGTGTTAATTGAATAATAGATTATAAATTTGAATTAGAATATGGTAAAACTTTATATAATTGATACGATGGTATTGGATATGACTAATATACACAAGTGCTGAATTTTGTAGGTACTATATATATATACAAAACACAATACATAAATATAATATAATACATAATTACTTAGTCGGGGTACTAACGTTGCGACTGTTCTGCCAATTCATTTCGGAGTAGATTCCGTATTTTCGTCTTGAATGTAAGTCAGTTTGTGGACACCCTGATTTCGGTAGGGAGCGCATTCCAAAGAAGAATTTCGGACATCTAACACACAACTAGATGGCGATCCAGTCCCTATCCAAGCAGAGCTTGTGTTATGGGTACACAGACAACTGGTATAATTACATACATACTTTTTCTAAATACATAAATATTATACATAGGAAACACCCAAAATCCGAAACAAATGTTTACAGATAATACAAACATTTGGCCCGACCCGGGTATCGAACCCGAGACCTTGAGGTCGGTCACAGCAGTCGCATACACTACCACTACGCCACCGCGGCAGTACAGAACTGACTGCACAAAGAAGGAAGAATTGATGAAGTTGGAGGTGTAAGGGGGAAAAGAAGAAGTATATTGTTTCTTGGCCGAATCTAGCCTATATATATATCGTCTGATGGTAAGCGTTTTCAAGACAAGTGCGTTTCCAGTCTTTGGGGAATGGATTGGGGCTTGGGCCTCCGGTGTCCTCGCTCACTTGGTGAAACACAGCGCAAGAGCTGTTTCACACTGGTTTTTTGTACGGCCGTGGCATCACTTCGGTCGAGCCGGTCCATTCATGCCGAAGCGTGACTCTCCCACTCAGTAATCCAGTTACAAGACGATAAACTTTGCTTAGCTTGGTATTAGGTTTTTTGTTTGTATGTTTAAAATACAATCTTATTACTATACTATAGAATCTTGTTACTAATAAGTAAAAATAGTAATATAAAAGTAATAAAAAAACAATGACAACGCTTTGCAGTTTTAATTTCAAAAGAATGTCTGTGTTTATTATCACTTACATTTTTAATTTCCACATTTATCTTTGCTAAAAACAATTTCATTCATTTCGTATTTTCATGAGGACAAAAGTTTCAGTAAATGTGTTTTAATAACACTACAATAGCGCGCTTATTGTCAAATAGCTCTTGGATCGCGTAAACGTTTTTTTATTTAGTTTTGACTGGCACTTTTGTATTTTAGTTAGTCTCAGAAAGAATACTTTATCAGTTATTTACTATCCAAAAAGTTCATTGGCCGTTTTTTACCCGACTAGGGCGAAGGCAAAAGGAAGAGTAATACTTTGGACTGTTTATGTAAGTTTGTATGTTGCGCCTAAACTACTGAACTGGCTTTAATAAATGAGGTGTCGATAGATTCGTAAAAATAGCCCGGTTGACATAGGCTATATTAATTTTTTCTGCGAGGAAGTCATCGCGCAGAAGGAGGTGGCGGAAAAGGCCCGGGAGGACGACCTCCACTCGGAACCGCCGGTGAAGCGGGCGGCGGAGGCGCGCCTATCAGCGCCTCATGCCGCCATGAGTGTGGCCGCGGATGGGCGGGACGGGTTTTCCCCTGTTCATGAGGTCTCGGGTTCGAATCCTGGGTCGGACCAAATGTTTGTATGATCTGCAAATATTTGTTTCGGAGTTTGGATGTTTTATATGTATAATATGTATGTATTTACAAAAAAAGTATTTATGTATTCATATTAGTTGTCTAGTACCCACAATACAAGCTCTGCTTAGTTTGGGCCTAGATGGCGTTGTGTTAGATGTCCGAAATATTTATTTATCCTTCAAAAGTGTCATATTTTCGTGTTCAGATTTTAGTAATTGACTAGCTGTATATTAATCTAACTGAATACGATACATTAAGAAGCAATGTTCATCGTCATAAGAAACTATATTCCAGGTAGTAAGAATACTACTCCGAAATAATGTAGGTATTCATTACTAAAACTATCACATTTGCTGGTACTAAGTAGTAACATTTCCTAAACATTTTCTACTAATCTTTGTTTTTAAGGTAGATAATAAATCAGACTCCCAAATCCATACTGAAATGGTTAGCGTAGAGGCACGCCTCTTACGATGCCTTACTAATAAATAAAGGTTGGAACTGCTCTCAAAAGAACTGGTTCCATAACAAGCGATTTAATGGTCAAAAACTGGATTAAATAAATAAAATCATTAGCTGTAGCCTGTAGGTAACTGCTGGAAATAGAGCTGTCCGGGAAACCGTGGGAGAGCCACGCATCGACATGAATGGACGACCGGAGTGATACCATGACCTCACAGAATATCACATATATACGTGTGTATATATCTGATATTCTGTGTGTGTACACACAATACACTCTACACTTTATAATTTTTTGAAGCCCACTAACCCACTTAACATTTTTTATTCCTACATGTATAAACAGCAACAACATGAATCTGTAGGTCGACTTATGATCAGTAGATAAATAATAAATATTTCGGACATCTTACACACAACGCCATCTAGTCCCAAGCCAAGCAGAGCTTGTGTTATGGGTACTAGACAACTAATATAAATACATATATACTTTTTTTGGTAAATACATACATACAGAAAACACTCAAACTACGAAACGAATATTTGCAGATCAAACAAATATTTGGTCTGAACCGGGAATCGAACCCGAGACCTCAAGCACAGCAGTCGCCTACGCTACTCACCGAGGCAGATATGTTTGAAATAATAAATCATCAGTGGCTAGCTTGAATTAGCAAAATTAGAATTTTATTATATTAGAGCTCCAAGAATCCAGTTTTAATAAAATTTGTCTGTAGGTATATTCTCTCATCACTTAGTTTATTCTGTCAGTTAATAAAAATAAATTGAAGTTGCACTAAACGCGGTCAGTGAAACTATTTCCTAATGATGTAGGAACAACGAAAACCCATGGTGAGTAGTCAGTCGGCTTTTTCATTAATTTTTTTGCGCAATCATAGACCACTTCACAATATTTGCTGAATCTACAGGGACGCATTTGTATAATGAAATTGACAATCAATTTGAGTACTTATTTACATACCAAGAGGATCCAATTGGGATTGATAGCTTGATTGATGTCTAAAGAGTGCCAACCTTCCCCTGAGCCTTTTTTCTAAATCAGGCTAAAGACCACTTTAGATCGACTATAATACGGCTGAACTTCGATTTTTTACGTAAAACAACAGACCTCCACAAAGTACTAGGCGTTATTAAAGTTCCTTAGAAAAACATGTTGGATCTTTTAGGGCTCTACTAATAATAATAATACTTCGGACGTCTTACACACAACGCCACCTAGTGATGACGATATGAATATATATATATATATATATAATATATATATACTTTATTTTGTAAATCCATCCTGTAACGCACGAAGTCAAGATGGCGGCACAGCAAACTTATAATATGTATTCTCCAATGCACATCAAGTAGAACGGCTAGAATACAAATGTCCCCGCATTACTCGAACCGGCGTCATTTATATCTTCTGTCATTATCGATCATATTCATGTTATATACGAATGTGATCACAATATATATATATATATTATCGATCATATTGTTTATCATAATTATTCTAATGATTATCAACAACACAATTATTATTTGATAATACAGGATTATGTAACAGTAAAGATATTAATAAGCCGGAAGTGCCATTGTATAAAAAGAATACTAAAGAGTAACAATATTTCTAAGTATCGCCGGAAGGTGCCAAGATATTAATATTATTTAATATGAGCCAACTATTTAATTGATTATTCAATAATATATGAGGTTGGAATCGTTACTTATAACAATACATATTATACATAAAAAACAACCAACCTCCGAAACAAATATTTGCAGAGCATAAAAACATTTGGTCCGACCTGGGAATCGAACCTGAAACCACAAGCACAGCCGTCGCATATGCTACCACTGCGTCACACAGGCAGTCGAAGACTAAGAAACTAAGACTAAGATGTTCGTACGTTGACTGCGTCAAACGGGTTAACGTGTTCATGGCAGGGACGAGTTTCAATGTGTTAAGAATAATCACCCATCTACGGATGGACCTAGCTAAGATTATTTACTTTGCCACTTAGCTAAGAGTGAAGTACTACGCCCCTCTTGAAGTGTGAAGTGTACTGACGATACTTACGATAAAAGATTTATGCTGTATCTTTTCTCCTGTATTTATAAGATCTTAGAGCTACTCGACAGGTCAGTTTACAGAGGACGATGTTTAAACAGCTGTCTCCACTAGAGCTCTATGCCTTCCCACTGGCTTTAAGCGTATACGTTGATAAGGTTGAGTAGTAACTAATGTCATTAGCAAACTATTATGAGCTATGCGTTTGTTCTTCAATTAGCTTTTTCGAATCTTTATTACGGAGCTTAGAAAATAAATATTTGCTTCAACAAGATCTTAAGAGAGAAATTAATGCTTAGCTATAACTTGAATTTTACATTTTACAAATATTTGGTTTACTAGTAGTTATACTAAACTAACAGTAATCAAAATGTATTTAGTGAAATATGGGTGTTTAGTGTTTACTACTAATGCGATAGATATAGAACTTGGTGCACTGTTGTCTGTAATATTTCTGCCTTACCTACAACCTCGGTGGCTTAGTGCTAGCGTATGCAACTGCTGCACCGAAGATTCGGGTTTTTTTCCTGAGTGAGTCGAAATGTTTGTTTGCATTGTATGTATATTATATTGATCTTCAAATATTTGTTTCTATGTTTGGATATGTATGTATTTCCAAAAAATAATGTATAAAAGTCTTCTATTAATCAATGTAACTTTCGAAAGTGTTATGTATGTACAGATGTTCGAAATATTTATTATTAATATTATCTAGGTCTCTTGGACTGTCCGATCGATGTGATCTAATGTAAAAATTATGAATACTCTTCTCGCTTTGTCCTCTGGGTTAAAACATCCATTATTCATGCACATGTCGTTCGAATATATTGGTGACTGTCATGTTTCTTGACTTATGACTATCCATAATGAAGAGACAACCTAAATCGCAATCGCGCTGCGTCAGATTGTAATAGCTTAAGAAGACGAACGCCATCAAATAAAGTAGGAAGCAATAAAATTCTAGTCTAGTCCCAGTCTAGTCTGACTTTATAAGGCAGATGTTTGAGGAAGGAATGGACGAAGTTTACACTGAACTACGAATGCCATTTTTCAGGGTCAGAAATCTAGATTTCTAATAACATTTTTTTAAATGGCTCTACTCTACCCGATGGAATACATAATCTGAATCCAAATGAATAGTGATTACCATAGTAATTACATAAAGTAGGCAATGCAGCATGATCACCAATACTATGGCGGCCTATGGTTCAGCATCATTGGGATCTTGCACTTACCAACGAATCACGACAGAACGTATGCTGTCATTCTGGGTTGGTCTTCTGAATTCTGAGATGGTGAAACCACCCTGGTCAAGCCACCCGTTCGTGTTAAAATCAGTTTGCTTTTTCTATCTTGAAGTTAAATTACTGCTTTGAAATTATAAATTACAATAGCTACAGGCGTGCTCCTTTTTTCTTAAGGCACTAAAATTATACTTGGTCAAACGTTTAATATGTTTCTGTCAACCCCTTTTGGAATGTAGATTTTAATGTATCCTTGCAAAATTAACGATACTTTAGCTAAGGTAATTTTATGACAACTCTTTATGTACTGTTGGAGTAAGATCAAGATATTCCTATAAAAATAAGTTAGTAACGAAGTGAAGACGAGCCTAAAATCGGATAAAGGTAAACGTAAAAAGAAAAAACCGAAGTCTTACACTAAAATATAAGGAATACTGGTCCGAGATCTTATTATGAAATTACATTTTCAACAAGGAATATGTAAAAAATGTAGTGATATAAAAGATGTTCCATCGCCGTTAGAATTGAGCTCATGAATAATTTAGGGGGCCGCGGAGGCGGTCATAAGTCATGAATCGAGGATAACAAGGAACCGTATTGTTGGGTGAACTCGACATTGTTCTATTCTATTCAGAATACCACCTTTATTAATCTTACTTAAGCACTATTTACTGTTTTCATCGTTGGGAATAACAAGCAAAACAAATTAAAGATTAATTTAATTATTGAATTTTTTTAAATAATAACAAGATTTTTTAGATACATTTCATTTCAAACTTGAATATAAGACTGGAGGAGTGAAGGGCTAGTAACGTCACTCTATTACAAAGGGTAGGGTCCAGCCCCTTAGAAAAGTTGAAAGTGTTTCTATTATCTCTTCTCTTTCTACAACTTCGCCAAAGCCTCTATTATTTTGTAGTATTAGCTAACATTTTGATTTGACCATGTGACTTAGCGTTGATAGACATCATTCCCATAAATTTATTAGTTTTCTTTCAATAAAGTGTGTTAGCTAGTTAGCTAAGTGAAGTGACTATGCACTATGCACATATATTTTTTTGAAAAGAAGATTCCATTATTAGGAATATAAATCCTGCATCGCGCGGGTCTTTACAAGTATACATGAAAGGGACACAAAGAGCACCCAGACTCAAAACAACAATTTATGGATCGCACAAAGTGTTGTTCTTGGTCCCATATGGAATTTCAACTCACACCGGGCGCAGTAGAGGCGTGGTGACCACTGGTCATCAGATTATTTTCGGGATGCAAGTTACCATTTGGGACCATTTGCTAATTAACATTTATTTAAAATTACTCAGAGTTTTGTCATAAAATTTACGTGGTAATGATAGGTTAGGTCCAGGGTGATGTGGTTTAAAACTTGTTTACATTATCAAAATAACAATTTTTGATAGTTAGAAAGCTAAACTAAGGAATTTACTATTATTAGAAGAGTAAATATAAATATACTTATTTGTTTCTTTGTTTAGAACGATTATCCACTTAATAAGTTATCGTAAAACTATATTTAATAGAATCCATATTAGTAAAAGCAACATCGTTGGCATTACCTAGTTTTAACTCAAAAGTTGTTTATTATACTCCCTAAATACAAAAGTGCGTATAGTTATCAGTGCTTAAATAGATAAATGTTTTTCGTTACTCGATGTACTACGTCCATCTTATTTGTATTCCGATTGCGGTCTGCGTGCTCCTCAATGCTCGCAAGATTGGTTATGCTTATTTTAGGTCTTATGTGTTGTTCGTATTAGAACTGAACCTCCACATCATACTATGCGATATTCGATTGAGCTGCAATTTAAAATATACCTTTAGTTCTGATGACAATGCAATTATATATAATCGGTTTTATTAATACTTCAAAATGGCCGCCGCAACAAAATAGCGGCTTACATAATTCTGAATAACCCACCCAATATGGGTATCAATTACAACGACGAAAGTAGGTTACCTGAACTATTTTAACCAGTACAATACAGGGTGCGTGGTTCAATTTTTTGATGAGTACTGGAATCTTCTAGGGGAATCATAGAGCAACACGGGCCTCCAACGGAGAGGTGGAGATATAGTGTCTTTTTACAAGCTTTTATTTAGTTTCACCTGTCCCGATGTCTGTCTGTAATCAAATCTTTCAAGTTAAACTTTATCCACTTACTGATATCCGATTGAGCTGTAATTTAAAATATACCTTTAGTTCTAATGACAAAGCAATTATATATAATCGATATTATTATTAATTCATAATACCGGCGTAACAAAATAGCAGCGTACGTTTTTCTGAATAACCCACCCAATATGGGTATCAAAAGGTTTTTTTTATTCACAAGTAATAGAAGCTTGTCTTTAAACAAAACTTCTTAAATAAATCACTTGTTGCAGTCATTTACTGTCATGTTTACCAGTCAACAGTCTATCATTTATTGCGGGTGGAAATCCTCACACATACACATTTAAGGTTAATATACAAAAACAATCGCCTGTCACTACGAACTTACACAAAACAACTAAAACAAAACATTCAAAATTTCATTCACACATAAATACATTCTGTGTCATGACAGTGTTACGCATGGGTTCATTTGGGCCTATACTTTGACAGAGGAGAACACCTGCGTATGGCTACACCCTAACGTGTTGCTCTATGATCAGAAACTGTAAACACTATTGTTTAGAACCTTTGTGCGAGTATCAACTATTTATTAACTATTAAATAAATAAATATTTCGGACATCTAACAACACAACGCTATCTAGTCCCAAACTAAGAGCTTACAATATGGGTTCTAGACAACTGATATTCCATATATACTTTTTTTTATAAAAACATTGTATATTATACATAAACCCCTAAACTCCGAAACAAATATTTGCAGGTCTTACAAACATTTGATCCGACCCGGAAATTTAACCCGACAGATACACTACCACTGCCACCGAGGCAGTCGATTACCTCGCTACTTAAGATTTACTATCACCATATTTTTGTTACGCTCGCCTGTCATTCTATTGTTTCTAAGGTCTAACTAAAATGTCGTGGCTTCGATTCAAACTAAGACTAAATTTATTAATTTTGAATTAGATAAGAATTTAGTTTGTTTGGATATAATTGATCTGTAATGTAGTCTTCTAGAGTTATTGAAGCATATTTATTAATAGGATCGGCTGTTATGGAGAACTTTGTAGGAAGTCTATGACCTGCAATGGACGTATTTTCATTTCTCTAGTTTTATATTATTATCAATTTTATGAATACTTTTATAAAATATGGGTATATAAGTGTTCATTGACCAAAGCTATAAACTTCAGAATATAATGTTTGTGTATTCAGATATCGTTTTACTTTTTACTTCACAAAAACAAATTTCAGCCTCTTCATTATTAGGTCAATGTTATTTCAGTCCAAATGTGATTAGAAGCTGTCTTCATTGAGAGGATAAATTAGGGATATTTTTTAAGATAAAATGTCCACAAACTTATACTAAACATTTAAACTAATGCTGTACTTGTATATAAAGATGGGTTACAAAGAATAATTATATATCTTTATATACCTCAATCGTCTATGCGTTTATAATATGCGATTTGTGTGTTAGTGTTTTTTTGTCGAGGGTTCGAGAATGGTTTAGATTAATAAAAAGAAAATTGGCCTTACCCTCCAAATGGCCATGAAACTGGACTTAAGCTGGCTAATTTTGAACTTAAAATATTTATAGAAAATCAAGGAAGGCATGTACTGTCAAGGTCTTGGCAGGAAGCTTAGAAACGCCTGCAAGGCAATACGGCAGACGTAAAGTGTCTGTGAGTATTGACGACTTATTTTTAACCATATTGTCTAAAACATATGTAAAAGTTTGGAAAATTTACGTGAGGTCAGTAATGTCATAATGTACTTTAATTACCTGATACCTGAAAATTGGCCTTCTAAGCATGCTAGCAGGTAGGTATGCGATCATAGTACTACTCAATCGTCCACATTTCGTTCGTCAGAAAGGACGTGATGTCTGGTGGCCCTGGAATCTTGATGTACTAGCACGACTTTTAAAACTTCTATGTGAAACACGCCTTGATTTATATCCTCAGTTACAAACCACACTGAATACTACAATTGCATTACACGCTCGGATTTTCATCAGCGCTTTAACTTAGAAATGATTAATAGACCAACCGGGATATTGCAACTGTATGTACTCGCTTCTAGATTAAAGAAAAAAAAACCTTTCATATCGCACAATATCCTTTCATATCCCATAATATATTTATGGTTGTCTGGAATGCCGTGAGCGATAAGACCGCCAATTGTTGTATTAATCTTTTTTGTCACTCATTTTATTTAGTGTTTTGTAATATGTATGCATGAATGAAAACGAATAAAAAAAAATATTGGATGATAGAAATAAATTAAAATGAAATTTTTAATTGTAATTTCAAATTAACAGCTTCCACTAACTTTTTGACTGGCTTCGCCCAGATAGTTGTTGTAGAGGTAATGAGAACCGCAAAAAGCACTGCGTGGCGCAGCTGAAAATAATTAAGTGTCATCCAATATATTGAGGATATACTTATGAGCTCATTTTATTTTATTTTTATTTTGTAAAAAGACAACTCCCGCATTAGGCATATACATTACTGTGTCGCGGGGATCTTTACAAACATACATGAAACGGACACAAAGTACACCCACCGTCATTTGGAGTATGTCAGACTTATTTTGGCCCGGAACAGGATCTAGAGTAAAAAATATGCCTTATCGATGTATTATATCTGAAACCTTTTGATCTTGAATTCGATTTCCACCCAATGGACCGACGGTTTTTCGTGCTCTCCGAGGCACGGGGTTTAAAACCTTCCAAACTCCGGACACTTGTCCTAATTAATGTGCAATAAATTGTCTAGAGACTGCCTCAATTTTTGACTAGTGTTCCTGGTAAATTTTGGGCAGGCCTCAAACAGTTTTAGCCTTGGCGCCGTTTATAGAGTTAATTGTTTGTTTGTTTCAGTTCAACATCATAGTTTTGTTGTGTATTATATTTTGAAATGTTTTATATGATCCAATTTAATGCTTAAATTAAGCTGAATCAATAAAAATAAATAAAATTAAAGTGTTTGTTTATAATTTGAAATTAATAGCTTTTCATTAAATGCGTATGAAAATATACAGATACGCGTTTAATTTAAAAGTTAATAACTTTTTTTTTACTTTTGTCCGTTTGTTCCGGCTAATCTTGAAACATGGACCGATTTTGACGGGACTTTCACTGGCAGATAGTTGATGATATAAGGAGTAACTAAAGTTTCTTTTTCTTAGACTAGCTGCCTATTGCCTGCCGTTGTTGTTGTAAACGTACAACAACAAACGTAGGTAGCATTGCGGGGCTCAGCTAATATCACATAAAATAAATCATCCAACAAATGGTTCAGTCGTCAAGAGAATAAACAAATATATTACATATTTATAGTTATAGAGACACAAAGGATTATGTGATCGTAAAGTTCATATTGGTTGTTAAACACTCAAGGACAAGAGGACATTTTTGCTGACATTTATGTCACAAAACAAACACATGGATAGAGTCTCAGTTTAATATAAACCTATTTATTTTTTATTGTTGTATCTTTAAAAAAAAACATTCCTGTCACTCCACATAGTACCCCACCAGTGAGCTGTTTCAAAAAACCCTTTTCAGCTCGTACAACTAATCCATGATATATTGTCGCCTACATCGTCATCATTACTCAGGAGATTTTGGTCCTCTATACCACATTTATGAAGTAAGATCGCAGTTAGATACAGTTTCAAGATTTCTTTCATTTTGCGGTTTTGTTGTCTTGCGTGGCTCGCTTTCTTAGTAGGCTATTATCACACCTGAGGGATGAATTAGGTTGTTGATTCTCTATATTCTTTATCTGTCCCCAAACGTGAGGAACCACAAAGAACCTCTAAATCTCTGAAAATTATACTTACTATCTCCCGAGTGTCAGACGTTCAAATTTGGGTACAGATTTTCCATCATATGATCCATATAGTACCAGAACCCAATAATTCGTTTTTCTTCATCTTTGTTCACAAGATCCAATCTCACGATAATATCATATCACTCGTCATAAAACCCTGTATCTTATTTTAGAGGGCCAACAAGCTAAACAAGGGTGCAGAGTAGGGGACACTTATAAATAAAATAACCAAGACCGGTGTGATTTAGCTTATTCTTGGCGTTATTATCTCCAAGTGTTTTTCTCTTACGTACGAATAATATTGGGCTATAATATTGCTCAGTTATTTGTATAACTCTCACTGTTGGGTATTTAGGAAATTCCGATAGTGTTACCGGCCTTGTAAGAGTTTTTATAAGATTTGTCCAACACTTAGGGCCTGCTCTACACATCTGATTGCTTGAATGAGTTAAAGAGGAAATTACAATCAAAAACAAAAAAAAAGATTTTATCATTTTTTTATTTTCCGTAATGGGTTCCTATATTTTTTATTCTTTTAAATATGGGTGACTCGAAAAATGCACTCCAATACGCATACACCAAACACATAATGTACATTTAAGTAAACAGATAATTAACATGTTGTAATTTAATAGCCATTATAACCTGATCTATCGCTCATATAAATTAAAGACCATTTTTATTTATAGGTTATACCCATCGTACACACATAAAATCATACTGGACACAAAAAAATACGAATGATATTATTATTAGACCACTAAAACTTCTTAGTAAAACTGTACTTATAAATTAACAAATATTTCTTAATTTATAAGTACAAAGCCAAATTAAACGATGTAAGTTGAATAACTTTAGGTATTACATTATTATGATGATATATTTATTTACTTACTTACCATGGGAGTGCTGGCTCGACCGGAGTGATACCACGATCTCACAGATAACCGGTGTGAAACAGCGCTTGCACTGTGTTTCACCGAATGAGTGAGGATAGCACACAAGTGCGTTGCTGGCTTTGGGGGATAGGTAGGGGGATGAGGGGAAAGGTTGAATTTTCAGTCATTCAGCCTAAGTTTTTTCAGTCGAGAACAAATAAAATCCTTAAACTATTTATCCTTCGTTTCTTAATTGATCATCTAGTCAATTTGAAAAAAAAGACAGATCAAATATATTTATATATTAATGCGTAAAGTTTTAATACGTTGAGCTTTGGTAAGCTAGTACTGCCGCCCATGGACTCCCGCAACACCAGCGGCATTACCGGCCTTTGAGGGAGGGAGTTGGGGTATGGGCCTCCCGTATCCTCACTCTCTCGGTGAAACACAGCGTAAAATTTAAACACCTTTTTACGAAAATTGCGCGGACGGAGGAATATGAAATTTTGCATACTTGTAGTTTATATAGAGAAAGAGTGCAGATTGTTATTTCTTTTTATTATGAATAAAAATATATTAAACCAATAGAAATAACACACTACACATTATCATGCGTAAGATACATAAACAAATACGCATATACAATAATATATGTATGTCAAAGTGAAACTAAAAAGATGATTATCATGATGAATGTCAAAAGTAGTCATGATGAAATCTTTGATAAAAGAGATGTGGGAGATCCTTAGACAAAAGAAACCTAGAGAAGTTCTAAAAATATTAAAGAATTATGGTCGAATTTTGAGCTCTTGGCGACCACTTGTTAAATCTAATTATGGTACTTATATTGCGAAACAAACTGTTATTTTTAGGCAAACTTGTCACTAAGTATAGTTAATTGAGCGGATTAAAACAAAAATTTTGACGAAAATCCCGACTTTAAGAACTGGACCAAATTAAAATGGGACCACACAAGAAGCACCAGCTTTGAAATAAAATTTAATCATCAAAATTGTTTCACTGAGTCGAAAGTATTAAGATAACCTACAAGAACTATAACAAACCTTCAAGAAAAGAGCGTACTCCTTCTTAAAAGGCCGGCAATGCACTTGTGTCAGTCCCCCACCCGCACTCAGTCCCCAATCCGCACTTGGCCAGCGTGGGTACGTATGGCCTTAACACTCTCCTGAGAAGAGACCCGTGCCCAGCAGTGGGACATTATGGGTTGTTGATTGAATGCACTTGTGACGCCTCTGTTGTTGCGGGTGTCCATAAGCAGCGGTAATCGCTTACCATCAGGTGGTACGTCTGCTCGTTTGCCACCTAAATCATAAAAAAAAAGTTCTGAGGTATGAAACATAAAATACAGATGAATTAAGAACCTCGTCCTCTTTTGAAATCACTTAAAAAAAATATATCCATGTGTTAGGGTTTGAGAAGACGGAGCGCCGTAAGACCTGTTCTTCTGCAACTATGCAACATAACTGAAAAGATAAAAGAAATCAAACCATTCATCCTGCCAGTGTGGTCAAATCCTACTTTCTAAGTCGATGCGTATGTCTAGCATTCAAGTTTGAGGATTTTTCAAATATGAAGTGATGTGAAAAGAACTTAAATAATTTAGAACAACTTAAATCTTGAGGAAAACAAAAGGGACTACGTTCCTTTGTACAGCATTATTAACCACAATCACCGATAGAACTCCTCTATAACTCATTTTATATTACCATAAACTTATATTAATACTTTTAAAATGGCCACCACGGGCACAACTGTACAAATCAATATTATACTCCAAGTTTTACAGGAATTTCAACTTAGGTGCGGAACAACTTTTGTAAATACATTTGAAAATTTCTGACACACTGTGTACACCGTTTCTGTAAAGTTTTGCGACATATGTTTGCGTAATTAGTTAAAGTTTATTCGAAGTAAAATGAATTGTTGCTAAGACATTTTAGGAAAACAATTTCAATGGTACTGCTATTAATTTGATTTTGTTTATGTATCCACAATACAAATATGTACAAAAAAACACAAACATTGGTGGTGAGCGATTACTGCCGCCCATGGACACCCGCAACACCAGAGGCGTTACGAGTGTGTTGCCGGCTATTAGGAAATAGGGAGGATGGGAGGGATTACTCATTCGGTAAAACACAGCATACGTGCTGTTTCACACCGATTTTCTGTGAGGACGTGGCATCACTCCAGTCGAGCCGGCTCATTCGTGCCGAAGTGTGGCCGAATCTAAAGTCCATTACGACTCAGGATCATTGTATGTGTATAGAAGTGTTGTTTTTAAATACAGTAAAGAAAATAACTTACCCGACTTTCATTAGATAAATGACTATTTAACTGTACTGAGTACAGCTCCTCATTTCAACCAAAATGGATAAATCGATTTAAGTTAACAACAAATTTAATATCGAAAGATATGCTACGTAACTTTATTATTCTCAAAAGTAACTGAAAGCTAAACTTATTTTATGAATTCCTAATTACTATCTCCCAAAACCTTTTTCATGAGAGTACATAATATCCATAAAACTGAAAATTATTAACAACTACTCAAAAGATGAAACATAGCTTTAGCTCATCGTCAAAATATAATCTAATTTATGTCACAACCACTTAATTACAACTCCCTCATAAACAAGTCTCATTTCCAATTAATCTCTAAACACCCTGTAACGACATTTTAAATTCGCCACCTTGAGGCGTCTGAAACAAGCTATGCTTTTATAAATAAACTTAATATTTAAACAGTTGTTCCTAAACAGGATGTTGCGTAAAAATAAGGACGAAACTTTTCTAATTTTGTGCCCGGAAAATTCGGACATCGGTTGATTAAATAAATAAAAAAAGGCTTTTTACGTGCCCATAATCCTAGAGATTTCTTTTTAACTACTTAAACATTTTAGCGCTTTTGACAGGGTCATAAGGAAGGAAGCTGTGAAGAGGGTAGTGATGGTCGTTAATTAGTTTAGATTTATCTTAATGGAACATTCATTACTTTTAACTCATTTAACGATTTTTCACATGTACAGCGAAACTTCAATTGATATTTGTGTATGTAATAACATGTAGGCTACCTACAACACATATTCTATACTCACCTCATTACACTATATTATTATTTGATAATCTTAAAACTAACTTAAATCTAATTCTTATAACTATTTAGATATATACTTATATAATACACATTATATGATTCTAACTAACCTACTACCTATATTTACGTATTTACTTTTCTCATATAAAATATTCAATTTTAATTAATTGATTCTTATAGTCAAATCACGATAGAAATCGCGCTCATCTAACAATCTGCTTCTCTTGTGTCCATCCCACAATTCTGACTTTGTAAAATCTTTGTTCTTTGTGCAGGCTGTAATGCTGTGGAACACGCTCCTACTCGAAATCAGGATGTCTACAAGCCGACTCATTTAAGAAGAACGTAAAATACTACCTCTTGGCGAGATGGTAGGAAAACCTTAATTAGAAAACAACTTAGTACCTACTCACAGTGTACGTATGTAAAGTTTATGTATTAGTGTGAATCAAAGTGTATGTATATAAAGTTTATATATTACCGTGTACGTTTTTAGTTTTTATGTATATGTTTAACTTCACGTATATTTTTTTTTCCCACCATAATGCATCTACCCCACAAAATTTCTACATCACCCAAAGGTTGGCTGGTAGAGAATACTTTGGGCATTAAGCCCGCTGTTAAACATGTGTGCATGAAGTTCTAAAATAAATAAAAAAAAATAGTCAAAATACGGATATCGATTATTGACACCTGGGCTGTACTATGACGGCTATATATAGCCGACGGCTAAATATAGTAAATACTGTCAGAACTTGTTAATGACGCCGAACCCACGTTTGCTTACCTAAGTTTATGTACCTAGATTGTTCCGAAAATTGATGGCCATAGAACAAACACAATCTTCTTTCATGAAACTATTATGGAATAACGGTTAATATCAACACAAACCTCCTTTGTGAATATCACTGGCCACCTATGTGTAGTTTTTTTTTTTAAATATCTTTAAAGATTACCTGTCACTCTTCTTTTATAGCCATGATGGATGTCTCGCGGGAAGCTTTTCGTGCTATGATTATAAACGAGGGTTAAACATCAAGGCATCTCAAGGAAATAAAAAAACAAGCTGATTTTGGGGAGTCTGCTCCTACTTTATTTAAACGTGGTCGAGACAAATTGCAAGAGAATAGACAGCTTGCTTTGCGATAGATACCTCATTCTCTCACCGATGAGCAAAAATGCCGTCATGTTGATCGATGCAAATTTATGTTAGAATAGTTCGAAGGAGGAACTTTGCAAAGCGTATTCTACGTTCTTACCAATCATGGATATATAGCTACGATCCTCTCACGAAGCTGCAATTCACGCAAGGGGTGTCTGAAGAGGACGACTTGCCTACAAAAGCTACTCGCGGTCGGAGCGTTAAAAAAAATGATAGCGGTTTTTTTTTCGACATAGTGGACCAGTAGCAGTAATTCCATTAGAAGACCTTAGAATAGTTACTAATGAATGGTATAGCGAAGTTTATTTGCCTCAAGCTTTCGGGGAATTCCATAGCGAGCGCCCAAGGAGTGGCGTCGGTGCCTATCTTTTTCACCAAGATACGCGCCTGCTCATACAGCAGCTACAACTATAGACTATTTGACAACTTTGGAAAATTTTTGCACTGCAGGGACGAAACTGTCGAAGAATTTCTGCGGTTATTTTTTGACCTCCCGCAAGACACTTTTTTTATGTTTTGAAAGCTGCTTCACCAGAATGCATAAGTCGGGATTGGAGGGGGATATTTGGAAAAGCTGTAAATAATCTTCAGTATATTCCATTTTTCATTTCACAAACTATTTTTGGAACAAACCACGTACTTGTGTTAACACTTATATACTTTTCGTTGTATTGTGTACTATTCTCTGACTATTTATCTTCCCGCTGTTAAACTGTTTATTGTGTTGTGTTTTTGTCTTACGTCGTCTACATACTGCACCTTCTATTGTTTAAAAATACAGAATAACTGAGTTGAACTTTTGTATTTTAACTGTTACACACAAGTCAAGTGATTACTACCCAGGTACCACTAATATTTAGATGACTATTCTGAGAAAATATTAATAAAATCCCGAAAAGTAGTGGTAGCTTTATCTCAAAGAATCTAGTTTTGTATTAAGTACTCTAATATTCTGGTCTTTTTGAAGTTTTATAATTCCTTTTAATAAGACAATGCATCAGTATATCAATGATTTTTCCGATAAAATCTCTGTCTGTCACCTGCAATCTTTAGTGATTTAAGCGGTCGCCACGTCGCTACGCCGAATGTTGCAAGTTTAAATTCCATTTGGGGCATCAGTTTGTGTGATCCACAAATTGTTGTACTGACTCTGATTGTTTTTTTGTCTGTTTCATGTATGTTTGTAAAGTCTATAATACATCTTGTGTCGAGACACAAAATGTATATTCCTAATGCGAAACTTATCTTTAAATAAGAAAAAAAAATAACCATCAATGAAAAAGGGAACTTCTGATTACATTCAGTTGTATAGAGACAGAGTATTTTATAAATAGTGGACCAGAGGCAGTTAAGTAGGCAACTTTCGAATACCGGGATAAGGTTATCGTAGATATCTCGGTCTTAGTAAAGCTTTCGTCAAAATCTCACTACCGTATCTAAGTTTCTTCGTGGTATTCTACATGAGTCTAGCTATCACTATATAGCAAATTATCAAAGTTTGCATGTTCCCACCAAAATGCATTCAAGATCTCGACAAGCGACTTAACTACCATAGCAGAACTTACTTACACTAACTTGTTTATCACCTAATGTCGCTAAGTGCTGCTTATGTGATTAAATCGTTTTACATGACTAGTGTCTCGATCTTGCAACCGTAACAATTTACTTCAGATACCGACCTATTAGCTATTATAATTTATGTTTAAGCGTAGGTGAGGAATGCATCTAAAATGAATGGCGTTGAATAATAAGTAAGTTCACCAGCAGCAGAATTCTTTTAAAAAAGTATTCACGGGCGGTGATTTTCACGTACTATCAAGTCATCTGCTCATTCAGGGCCATACCTTCCTAGTCTTCTTATTATTCTCATGATTATTTAGAGGTCGGCTACTAGTTCAACCGATTTCACCTGAGCGACAGTTTTTTCACGCTGCGATTAGAACCTCCGCAATCCTGAAGACGAACTGAATTCTAGGGTTGAAGTAGTTGTCAGTGTATATTTAGTGGGCATTGACTTCCTAATAATGATTGCCACAGATGTTTCTGACAACTAAGATCAACGGAACCACACTCTATTATAATCCACTAAGACAAAAATATAAAGACTACATGTAAGTACTATGTAAGTCTTAGCTTTATTGCTCAAGCTTCAAAAATTCTACTATACTTAAATACACGCTCCAAACTCTCTCCAAATTCATAATATCTGTACCTATTCTACCTGTATGAAATGCCAAGATTGAGTTCTAAAATATTCTAAAACGGTTTTCGATTCCCATAACCCTATCATGTCCTCATGTCGTCTTAAAAAACAATGATGCCATTTCCATTCATATTTTTTTCACACCAAGCCTATTGATATGTAAATTCGTAAAGGTCTATACACACTAAAACGATAGCTTATGTCACTGCTGCTGCTTATAGCTGGAATGCGTCTAATTTTAAAAATAATTAGGTAGGAAACTATTTATCTAGATTCAGGTACAATGAAATCATTTAGTGTGAGTATAATAAAATTACGAGGCAATTTGAAAGGTCAAATAAGATAAAAAAATTAACACCATCTTATTTATGCTCACCGCTTTGTTTGCATATTTTTTTTCATCACCAAAGGTATTTTTCTTCTGATTCAAAAGAGAACTGTTTCCTGTTTTGAAGTGTATGACAGTAATACATTTTTTTTTAAATTAAGAGAAATTGCAAATGTTTTGAAGATTGTGTCAAAAGTAGTTAAAAATACTGTTTTTTTTCGTGTGTTCTGCTATCCTTGATTTTGTTTGCATTGTTATCGTTATTTTTTCTCGCATTTCGCTTCACACACTCAGAATTTAACAGTGAAAAAATTGACAGTCATAACGACTGCCGATAAAAGTGAAAACTTATAACTTAGAATGTTATTTATAAAATTAAATGTGTAAATATTCATAATATTTAAATTAAAATTATCAACACCAAACATTAACTCATTTGACTACACGGTTCGCCTAGTGGTTTCAGTGGTCGCCACACCTCTTCCTACTGCGCCAAATGTTATGGGTTCAAATCCTACATGGGACAACACTGTGTGTGATCCATAAATTGTTGTTCTAAGTCTGGGTGTACTTTGTGTCCGTTTCATGTATGTTTGTAAAGATCCCCGGGACACAGGACTTTATATTCCTAATGCGGGAGTTGTCTTTATAATTTAAAAAAAAAAAATTTAACATGTTTGTCAACACGAACCCATAAGATTTTCCTTTACCAAAAAGTGCTTAACACGGTCAAAGAAGTTTTGTGACGTCAGCATGGCGGTGACGCGGTGCCGCAGACTCATTAGATTTTCTCCTAACAAAAAGTGCTCCACGTAACTAAAGAAATTTTCACTTCAAAATGTAGTTAAACACTTTTAACCAATTGAAATCCTGCCCAGAAGAACATCACAGGAATTTCACCGTTATTATCTGGCTAACTTATTGTGAACTATTACGAAATCAATCCAGTGTGAATGGTTCTTTACACAAGTGATAAGCTTTCGCTAGCACAAGTCACACTCTTATACATACTCGTACTTATTTTTTACGTCCAAATGAAGATAAAGAGAGCTAATCTTGTGATATGGTAAGCTAAGTCGTCACGTCAATATATCAACGTAATGTGAACTCAGATATAATCACTAGGTGGTCAAAATTGGACCATAAATCGTTAGTTTTTAGGTAAGTTTTAGTTAATTTACTATTAGTGCTATCTTTAGATCTTTCTTAAATTAAAGTAAGTAATAAATTAGTGAAAGGCACGAATAATATAGTGACTCTTAACATAAATATCAATATTTAACTAATTGATATAAGTTAACATACTTAGATTTATCGTTTTTATTAACAAATTGCACGTATAAAATAATATGTATATTTATTAAATAGTATATATATATATATTGTTTTTTTATTGAATAGAAGGCAAGCGAGCAGACGTATCACCTAATGGTAAGCGATTACTGCCGCCCATGGACCACCACCTGCAACACCAGAGGCGTCACAAGATCGTTGCCGGTATTTGGGGGTTGGTGAGGGTTATGAGGGAGGGGTAGGGTATGGGTCTCCGGTGTCCTGACTCACTCGGTAAGACAGTCCAAGCACTGTTTCACACCAGTTTTCGGTGAGGCCGTGGTATCACTCCGGCCGAGCAGGCCCATTCATGCCGAAGCGTGGCTCTCCCGCGGTAGTTTAGATATAAATAATTTTAAAATACATTTACACTAAATAACAAGAAATGTAAAAAAATATTTTCTAATTTAAATTTCATAATATAAAAATCTAATCTAACAAACAATTCCTTGCTCATTTATAAAGTAGAATGCAAATGTACATTACAGTACATACATACATTGTTCAAACGATAACTAGTAACTACTTTCTGTTATAACATACTTTCCAACGTATATATAACATAAACCTACGTATTTCTCGCTAAAAGAAATTACTAAGTCATTGCGTAATTAGGTGACGGTATACGAAAAAAACGAGGGATGTCTCATTTTCCGATATCCGGCCGTAAATAGCCGGATGACTCTTTATTTATTTTTATATTTGTCCATGTCCTTGTTTGCAATACAGTTTTTTTCGCCACAATGACTCTACTCAACCTGATGGAAAGCATGAGCAGAATTAAAGATTAGAATAATAATAATAATAAATATTTCGGACATCTAACACACAACGCCATCTAGTCCCAAACTAAGCAGAGCTTGTATTATGGGTACTAGATAACTGATATTAATACATGAATACTTTTTTTTTGTAAATACATACATATTATACATAGAAAACACCCAAACTCCGAAACAAATATTTGCAGATCATACAAACATTTGGTCCGACCCAGGATTCGAACCCGAGACTTCATAGACAGCAATCGCGTATGCTACNCCGACCCAGGATTCGAACCCGAGACTTCATAGACAGCAATCGCGTATGCTACCACTGCGCCACCGAGTATATATATATATATACATAGATATATATATATATATATATATATATATATATATATATATATATATATATGTACATAGAATCGTACACTACGCATTTGATCATGTTATGCATGAACACTTCAGCAAAGTGTTGTGCATGAGCTAACAAAGGTTTCTGAGTTGGTACTATCAGCTTTGTTGCTTTGTTGCTCCGGTTGTTGTTATACCGCGGGGCTCAGCTAGTAAAAAGTGACACAAAAATATGTTACTGTAAAATATAGTAATGTACGCGCATAACTTTCGATCGACTTCACCAAATTGGACTATTCTTTTTTGTGTTTGTTGTTATCTAGGCAAGGTTTGTTTAGATAAAAATAAAAGAAATGAAGATGAGTGAGAAAAAGAGCAACGCTTCGGCATGCATGGGCCGGCTCGACCTTACAGAAAACTGGTGTGAACAGCGCATGCGCTGTGTTTCACCGCACTCGATACGATAATCGCTTACCATCAGGCGATACGTCTGCTCATTTGCCCCTTATTCCATAAAAACATAGGACAACACTAAGGGTAATATACAACCGGTTTTCTACGAGGTCGTGGTATCACTCTGGGAGAGCCGGCCCATACATGCCGGAGCGTGGTGTTCGGAACGTATGTTATATAGTTTATAGTAATACTCATGGTCACATTTAAAAATATAGGATCGTTTATTTCGTTTGAACATTGTTACATATTAAAAGTTTGTTCAATGCGAATTGGTTTAAAACCTACATTCGTTGACTATGGCTTTGTGCCAAACTGTATTCAGAGCTTTGTCTGTATTCCGCTTCTCTGCTGTACTTACTTTTACAAACAAATAAATTTAATTGTCTGTTTGTAATTTTAAATTAACAGCTTTTCACTTAATGCATTATTTATAAAAGTTTTTTTCGGTTAACATAAAATATATATTTTTCAATTTTGTCTATCTGTGTGTTCCGGTTAATCTCTGGAATGCCTGGACCGATATTGACAGGGCTTTATGTTAAATGATTTAATTTTTATTTACTTATTTTTTATATAAATGAGAGTTATTTCTTTGAAATGAATGAGCCCAATAAGAAATTGTATGCGGTCAGCACAAGGCGGATTTTTGCAGAGAGTCTTGGGGTTGCCCTATGCCCAGCAATGGATCTGAGAGGGGTCCGGATGGCGTAAGAAAGCGGTTCCCTTATCCCTACCGTCTCACGTGCCAATCTACGCCGAACCATTTAGCCGGTTCGATTCCCACACACCGCCCCGCCGCAAGCCTCAGTGGGGTGAAGGATACACACGGAAATAAAAGCCCAGCAATGGACACCTTTCGACTGAGTTGATGAATAATAAAAATGTTCCTAATTTCTTTGTAAATGATAAAGCTCTAAGAAAAGAAACGTAACAAAAATTAAACGTAATTGAGAACCTTCTTTACTTTTTAAGTTGGTAAAAAATAATTACATACTAATTTTTAATCATATTATGTTCGTGGAATAAAATTTTAATATGATTCGAAAGAAAACTATTACAGTATAAATTTAATTATTTTTACGATTGGATTTTTATGTTAGTACGTGGCCCCTAGTTGTCTTCGAGCAGACTTCTAGTGTTCTTTTAGTCTCAAAGTTAAATGAATAAATAAATTATATTCATACTCCCGCTATTTTATTCGCAAGTATGTAATGTGAGTTTGTTTGTTACGCTTTCACGCAAAAACTACTCAGCCGATTATCATGAAACGTTGTACATATACTCTTGAAGGTATTAGAAGTAACATAGGATACTTTATATTAAAAAAAATTTTTTTGCGAAAGATAAGAAAATTGTTTGCCGAAAAATCGTCAAATTTAGCTACTTCAAAAGCATGAAACTTTACAGTAATATAGCTTATACATCAGAATAGCACATAGGCTACTATTTGCCGCGATAACCGACATATACGCGGGTGGAGCCGCGGGTAGCAGCTAGTTAATATTATAAACGCGGAAGTTTGTGTAGATGGATGTTTGTTACTCTTTCACGCAAAAACTACTGAGTGGATTTGGATGAAACTTTACAGTAATATAGCTGATACATCAGAATAACACATAGGCTACTATTTTCCGTGATAACCGACATATACGCGGGTGGAGCCGCGGGCATAAACTAGTAATATAAAAAAGCCATTTATTCCCAAAACAAGATTACAAAAAGAAAATAATTATAGTACTATTCAATTTTAAGCGCATAATTTCAACAACAATAATTGTTTACAATGCCCATTCATAATTAATTGACTTTCAACACTATTATACATTTTATCATAAATTAATTCATTATTATTAAATAAACTTTATTATATAAGTTTATTGTTTTACCTTATAATATTTATGCTGTTGGTATTTCGAAAAACTAAAATAAACCAATGACTGTCTGTACCATTTTACATTTTTTAAATAATTATTTCTGAAAAGTGCATATTTTTAAGTAGTCGAGAGCATCTAATACTATTTTTTGCTATATTTGGTGCCCACTCACTAAGACGGCCGCCGATTTTTGTCAGCCATTTATAGGTATTCATTAGAGCTTCAAACAGCAATAGAATAGATCGAATCAAAAAACATTGTGTCTTTATGTTTTTCGAAATAAATTTGTAAGCGGTAATAGTTTTAGAGATCTCTTCTCCGTTTTGTTGCTGAGTATTTTTTTTTGGCTTTAACCCTGCGTGGGACAATACTTTTTACCCTACTGCGAAAGATGAAGGGTTATGTTTTTCAAGTATATATATGTATGTATATATATTTGACACGCCCTAGTGCCTAAATGGCTTGTCGTATTTTTATGTGAGTGGTATCAATAGATTCGTCTTAGTCGTAAAAATGACATGGTACATCAAAATTAAAAAAAAGAAGCAAAAAAAAGTTTGTGAAATACATCGAGTGTGGTATCAAAATAAAGAATATATATATAT